>JBBPBX010033882.1:0-14604 GCA_038048925.1 Garcialebias charrua
ACACCCTGGACAGGTCGCAAGTCCAACGCAGGGACACATAGACAAACAACCTGTTGGCTGCCTGTTGAATTTAGAGTTAATTAAAACATTTTAGTCTTGACTTTTAGAGCTTTAAATGGACAGGCCCCTTAATACATCACTGACATGTTATGATGTATTAGGGGTGATGATTCTCATGATTCTATCTTTGATCTTAGTCAAAGTCAAAAGTCAAAGTCAACTTTATTGTCAGAACTGCAATATGTACAGGACATACACAGGACCGAAATTGCGTTTCTCTCAGTCCCTCGGTGCAACAGTAACCACTTAAACATTGAAACACTGAAACATATAATAATAGACATAAGCATAAAATAGTAAAACTGTAACACTGTCCTGAGTTTTTGCATAGTGGTATAAGAGTATGAAAATTTACACCAACTCTAAAACTAAAACTAAAACACTAAACATTTAATGAACATAATACTGTCCTGAGTTTTTGCATACTAGTATAAAAAAGTATAAAAAGTATAACTATAAAATAAACTAAAGGTTCTAGCATTGACATTTGCAAAGTGGCAAAGCAGCATATGAGCTAATGTACACAGTACAGTATATGCATGAGGCAGTAGTTGATGTTGTTATAGAGGCAAATTTTATACTAATAGTTGATACTGTTATTGATTTTACGTGTTTTATCACTTGTTTTATTGACATTTAATTTTGTTGCACTTTGTAGCACTTTGAGCTTTTCATTAATGAAAAGTGCGTTATAAATTAAATTCATTATTATTATTATTATTATTACATGTTGATCCCTTATTCTCCAGCCTGCAACTTCGGTCTTCGGTGCTGAACCTCATGAAGGTCCACAAGACCTTTAAAATTTTAAAACTTGGGGCAACCTATCCTTTCAGGCCAAAGCCCCCGCTGTGTCTTCATGTGACTGTCTCTGTTGATTCCTTTAAAAAGTTTGACACTTTTATTTAGACAAGCTTTTAGTTAAATGTTTTATTTACTCATTTTTATCAGCTGTTCTTACCGTTTGTTTTATTTTAACCCGGTATTTTGTATTTCTGTCAAGCACTTTGTGATTGTATCTATGAAAATTGCTATATACTGTTAATAAAGTTTACTTTTACTTAAAACCATTCCCTCTCTCACTCACACCTAGGGACAATTTAACTTGTGAGGTACCAACTCCCATTTTGGTGTGTGGCTGCATCTGGGCGTAAGAAAAGTCATCATCAGAATCATCATCAGGTTGCCACATCAGAATAATCATCAGGTTGCCACATCAGAATCATCATCAGGTTGCCACATCAGAATCATCATCAGGTTGCCACATCAGAATAATCATCAGGTTGCCACATCAGAATCATCATCAGGTTGCCACATCAGAATCATCATCAGGTTGCCACATCAGAATCATCACCAGGTTGCCACATCAGAATATTGGATTGCCATATCAGAATCATCATCAGGTTGCCACTTCAGAATCATCATCAGGTTGCCACATCAGAATCATCAGGTTGCCACATCAGAATAAGCATTGGATTGCCATATCATCAGGCTGCCACATCAGAATCATCAGGTTGCCACATCAGAATCATCATCAGGTTGCCACATCAGAATCATCATCAGGTTGCCACATCAGAATCATCATCAGGTTGCCACATCAGAATCATCATCAGGTTGCCATATCAGAATCTTCGTCAGGTTGCCACATCAGAATCTTCGTCAGGTTGCCACATCAGAATCTTCGTCAGGTTGCCACATCAGAATCATCATCAGGTTGCCACATCAGAATCATCATCAGGTTGCCACATCAGAATCTTCGTCAGGTTGCCACATCAGAATCTTCGTCAGGTTGCCACATCAGAATCATCATCAGGTTGCCACATCAGAATCATCATCAGGTTGCCACATCAGAATCATCATCAGGTTGCCACATCAGAATCATCATCAGGTTGCCACATCAGAATCATCATCAGGTTGCCACATCAGAATCATCATCAGGTTGCCACATCAGAATCATCATCAGGTTGCCACATCAGAATCATCATCAGGTTGCCACATCAGAATCATCATCAGGTTGCCACATCAGAATCATCATCAGGTTGCCACATCAGAATCATCATCAGGTTGCCACATCAGAATCATCATCAGGTTGCCACATCAGAATCATCATGAGTCAGAGTCAGAGTCAGAGAGAATTTATTGTCATTTGCACCGCATGTAGTACATGTGTTGAAAACGAGATTATGTACACAGGGTCCCAGTTACATCCAACAACAAATGCAAGAGAAAAACAATAATAACATCTAGGATTAACTAAGAGAGACATCAGCTAGTAATACACTAAGCCCTAATGTAGTAGAAAAACATCATTATAAACAGCAGCACGAACATGAGCAGATGGTCACAGATGAACGCAGCAACAAGAAACAGATCAGCATCAGCATGATGTGACATTTTGCAGTGTTTATTCTTATTATTTATTTATTCATGAGTCTGACAGCCTCAGGGTAGAAGCTGTTCCTCAGTCTAGTGGTTCTACATTTGATGCTCCTCAACCTCCGTCCCGAGGGGAGTGGTGCAAAGAGTGAGTGTGCTGGGTGAGTGAGGTCTTTCATGATGCAGGTGGCTCTTTTTCTGCATCTGGAGGTGTAAATGTCTGTGATGGTGGGGAGACTGACTCCCACAGACTTCTGTGCAGCCTTCACCACTCTCTGCAGAGCTTTTCTCTCTGCAACTGTGCAGCCTCCATGCCACACGTTGATGCTGGAGCACAGGACGCTCTCCACTGCACACCTGTAGAACGAGGTGAGGACTGGGCTTCTCAGACCGGCTCGTCTCAGCCGTCTGAGGAAGTAGAGTCTCTGATGACCTTTCTTGATCAGGCTGGTGGTGTTGTTGCTCCAGCTGAGGTTATCATTCATGTGTACACCCAGGTATTTGTAGCTGGAGACCACCTCCACCGCAGATCCACCTATATACAGTGGGGTGTGGGTGTGTTTGTTCCTTCTGAAGTCCACAATCATCTCCTTCGTCTTCTTCACATTCATGTGAAGGTTGTTCTCTTTGCACCAACTCTCCAGATGTTCCACCTCCTGTCTGTAGCTGGACTCATCATTATCTGTGATGCATCCCACCACAGCTGTATCATCTGCAAATTTAACAATATGACAGCCTGGATGTCATATTGTCATATTCATGTCATATTCAATTTCATCAGGTTGCCACATCAGAATCATCATCAGGTTGCCACATCAGAATCATCATCAGGTTGCCACATCAGAATCATCATCAGTTTGCCACATCAGAATCATCATCAGTTTGCCACATCAGAATCATCATCAGGTTGCCACATCAGAATCATCATCAGTTTGCCACATCAGAATCATCATCAGTTTGCCACATCAGAATCATCATCAGGTTGCCACATCAGAATCATCATCAGGTTGCCACATCAGAATCATCATCAGGTTGCCACATCAGAATCATCATCAGGTTGCCACATCAGAATCATCATCAGTTTGCCACATCAGAATCATCATCAGGTTGCCACATCAGAATCATCATCAGGTTGCCACATCAGAATCATCATCAGGTTGCCACATCAGAATCATCATCAGGTTGCCACATCAGAATCATCATCAGGTTGCCACATCAGAATCATCATCAGTTTGCCACATCAGAATCATCATCAGGTTGCCACATCAGAATCATCATCAGGTTGCCACATCAGAATCATCATCAGGTTGCCACATCAGAATCATCATCAGGTTGCCACATCAGAATCATCATCAGGTTGCCACATCAGAATCATCATCAGTTTGCCACATCAGAATCATCATCAGTTTGCCACATCAGAATCATCATCAGGTTGCCACATCAGAATCAGGTTTCCACATCAGAATCTTCGTCAGGTTGCCACATCAGAATCATCATCAGGTTGCCACATCAGAACCATCATCAGGTTGCCACCACACTAACCTTGTTGAGTTGAAGAACTTGAAAAACAAGCAAACTTCTATTTTGACTTGTTGCTGCATCTTGGTGTAAAAATGCTCCTATCCCTGGGGTGGCCCTTGGGGTGGCTGAGGACTAATCTATGGGGGCCAAGGCCACCACTGCACCTGGTCGTAGTTCAAATTGCTCTCCCCTCTCGTCAGAATCTGTCACTTTGCGCTGCCTCAGACAAGCAAAAAATAGTGTAACTCCTCCCACTTAAATATCTTTTCCCCAAACATTAAGGTTTACTTGCATTCCCTGTTCAAGTCCAGTCCAGAAAAACATTCATCTCCAAAACTAAAACGAACCCCGTGTTGCTCATTAGTGTTGCTTTCAGAACCAGACATTCTGTACGCGCTCCAGTGATCTAAGGCGATTCGTTTTAGGCTTTCAAAGGGTTTTTAACTTTTATGAAGTTTCTTTTAACAGTTGCTGCTTTTGCATCGAGCTATCTTTTTCATTTTTCATAAATTCAACAACGGAAACAAACAAACGAGGGAACGGTCAGAGAAAAAGTCAAGATCCCTTTTAAACAAAATGTAAGAAAACCAGGAAGACTGCAAAGAAAAAAAAAATTCTGATATTATCCTCCTAATCTGTAATAAATGTAATTATTCAATAGTCAGAGCTGTAATAATGCCACACTCAATTACAACTTTTGTTAATTATAGTGGCTTTTTATTGTCATGAATTATTTGTGTGAATAACCCTTCATATCTCAGCATATGGCAGCATCATTTTAATGTCATATAATCTTCCACAAATAACATTTCGATACTGTTTGTCCTCCTTACATAAAAACAACTCTTGACACTGAACACGTATGAAAACCCTCGGCTTGTTCGAAAAGAAAGAGTGAAAGACTTTCCATTTGTTTCGGTCAACAGTCCTTGAAGCACAGGCACAGAAAGGAAAAAGTACAGTACAAAAGATATTTGAAACATGTTGTAAATATAGAAACAGTTGCTCTGATTTATCATACAGCATATTGCCAACAAGTGCTAATCAAACCTTAAAAGTGGAGTTAATGACGAGCAGAGGAATGCAAACCAACCCCCACAAATAATATGTACATAATATGCATGTTTCTCTGCTGTGACAGATCTGACGATAACCAGATAATATACATTTTTAACAACTTCTCTAACACAAAAAAAAAAAAGAATTGCACTAAATCTCATTAATATAAAATAAATCTGCTCCGAGTTTGCCTGACTATAGTGGATTAATGTAAAATGACACAACAGGAATTCCTGCAGGTCAACCTATAAAGCTAAAATGCATAAAAATGATTCCTTTACAGCCGTAAAACTATTTGGACAAAACATCTTTTCAGTTTTTTTTTGCACAATTTAGCAGCATGACCCTCTAGATTATCTAGATCTAGGTCATCTCTTGAGTATGAACAACCTGTTTTGTTCAATTTCTGCCGAGCTTCCAACAAACCTGTGGAAAAACTGGATTTTTAGCTCTTCTGAGAAACTGCAGAGGAAACTCGCAGGTCAAAGGAATACAAACTTTTAAAAATAAATTTTAGTGTCTATTTTGTCTCTTCTATTTTAAACATTTAGCATGCATGTGAAACTTAAGGCCAATGTATGAAGAATCATTTATGTTCCTACAAAAAATAAAAAAAAACCTCTAAGGTGCCATGACTCTACAGTATTCATGTTCATTCAGCTGTGCATTTTAACAATAAAAAAAAAAAAAAAGCTTTTTGATTCTTTTGCTTACAAAAGAACAAAAAAATATATATACTGGGTAAAACAATTTGCAATGCTAAACCGCATAAACTTCCTATTCTGTTCCGACATTTACCGTTTCAGCTGACCTGACACCTGAGTTTATTCAACTTCACCAACTGGAAACGGTTTCCCACTCAGCAACATAAGCCAAAAAAAAAAGAGCTGAAGAAAAATGGTTGAACAACAATATTCAGTTCATCATTAAATGAGAAATCTGACGCTTAAAAAAAAAAACAATACAATTTACTCATAAAATGTGTGAAAAAGACCTGAATCAGATTAAAAATAAAACCAAAGATCCCCCAAACCATATGTACACACTTTCTGTATTAGAGAATGGTTTAACCTACGAATAAAAACTGAAATAAAAACATAAAAGTGTCCCAGCTAATTTAAACCCCCACAGGAGCAGCCTGGCAGACCATCAGAGCTGCTCCCACTCGATGGCTTGCTGTGTGCAGCACCAGTGATCGGGTCGTCGTTTAGAACAAAACGCAGGTGAGCTGCGGAGTAAAGAGGTGTTGAAAAGGGAGGTGACTCTCGGGTTTGGACTCTGGTAAAACAGATTACTGCGAGTGCTGCTTCGACAATTACAAGTACCGTATTTTCCGGTCCATAAGTCGCACCCTTTTGCCTGATTTGCATGCCCTGCGACTTATAGAGAGGTGCGACTTATAGACCGGAAATACGGTATGAGTTACTGGAGTAAAATGGCTGTAAAATGAAATTTCACTAACCGTGGAAGCCAGTGTTGGGTGGTAGGTTAATTTTTTTATTATCCGTCAGCCAACCCAACGGCTGGTGACCGATGTATTTGTCCAGTCACCCAACCTGAGTGGAAGCTGCTCTAAAAGCGAAGCTTACCATTAGAAGTAACAGAATGTTTAAAGGTAGAAAAGCCCCTTTGTGTTCATTAGAACTTGTCTGCACACAGCTCAGGCCAGAACTGGACCCCTACCGATGAGCTGGGCCGTGTCGTCATCACTGTGCTGCAGGTCGTCTCCCGTGTCGCTGCTTTCTGAGTCTGTGTCCTCCTGCGGGGAGTAGTAGCCTTCGTAGCCCAGGATGGGGGAGTTGCAGTGTGCAGGAGAGGCGAGGCACTGGGCGGCGGTGGTGGTGGTGGTGGTGGCTGAATAGTCGGCTGGGCTCCCCGATGGGGGCCCGTTGCTGGAGGGGCGGAGCAGAGGCGTGTGCTCAGTGTCTGCGTCGCCCTCCGACCCTCCATGCTCTCTGTGACCCACAGCTTCCTCCTCGGAGTCGGACTCGGAGTGCTCCGGGTTCTTCTTGGTCACGCGCTGTTTGCACACGGGACACGTCTTCTTGGTCTGCGTGAGCCACGGGTCGACGCACTTACAGTGGTACGCTGGAAAAACAAGAGGGAACGTTTTGAAAGGTTCGTCGAAAATGGCGGCGCTTCAAGCGTTATGCAGTAAAAAGTGCAAGATGAGTAAATAAACATATAAAAGTATCATCACTACTCGTAAAATTACCCAGGAACTATCTTCCTTATGTGCACATATATTTGGGTTTTACATCAACGTGATCATCAGCAGAAAGCAATCACAATATTTACCGTGGGAGCACGGTAAAACCCTCAGCTTGTCTCCTTCTTCATACTCGTCCAAACAGATGGCACAGACATCGTAGTCATCTCCTGAAAAAAACATTTATTAATTTATTTTAATTTGTCCAAATATGAACACAAATAAAACTTAAGTTTTAAAAAGTGATGCTGTCCTGTTCTCTTCACAAAGATGGCCTCCTTTACTCCTCCCTCAAATCATCATTCCTCTCTATCTGAACATCTTCATCCCTGCAGAGTGACTACTGGCCTGGAGAGGAGTGTAGACCACAGAGTCCTGGCCTGATGATGTTGCTCTTCTGTGCGAGTGAAGGAGGCCATCTTTGTGAAGAGAAACTGTCCATCTTGAACAGAAGTGGAGGCCTCCGTGTCCAATCGTCACCTTCTTACAATGCTGTCATTGCTAGTATAATAGTATAATGTGAATAACCAATAGCCATCAGGGCACTAACAATCAGTTGTTAGGCTGATGGTCCTCCTTTATCATGTGAACTGCTAGTTTGGGCTGGCTGATCCACTATGAGAAGGTGCTGATTATAAGACTGTAGCCCCTTTCATAAGACAGCTCAGTCCGGACCTGATGCGTGTTCAGTCCTCCAACGAGCATTCAGAAAAAACACAAAGGCGGATTGCCGAGTTAATTTTACTCGCCTCTGATGCGCCCCTGACCCGCCACTAGAGGTAGTATCAGGCCCGGATCCGAGCCGGGCAGACCCACTTGTGAATGCAACACGCAGATCCACGCTCAGAATACAGATGACATCAGTGTGCGACCGCAGGATTAATCAACAGGCAGATTTATTACTGAGGAAATCTCTCTCTCTCTCTCTCCACACACACACACAGCAGAGACACAGCGGATGTCACTCGCAGCAGATACACACACACAGCTCTGTCCGTGTCCCTCCAGCGCGCGCGCACAGGGGGAGGAAGGGAGACGTCAGGGAGCTGTAGATTTATTACTGAGGAAATATTAAAAATGACACGAAATGACAACTTGTAAACGTCTGACGTCTGTCCCACAATAAATACGTTGCGGTCCAGTTCAGCTCAGCTCCACGCCTCTTTTGAAGCTGCGCTGCGGGTTCATTTATGAACATGTTTATGTGAGCGGGACCTGCCCGCATTCAACTGTGTGGTTTTATGAATGACCCGGGGAGGATTAAAGCCGGACTGGTCTGTGCGGGAATTGCGCAGATCTGACTTATGAAAGGGGCTTGAGTTTAGTGCAGCTCCTCAGACTGGATAAAAGACGAAACCCCAACAGTTTCAACAACTTTTTTTAAAATCCGTCCTGAGGACTTGACAACTTTGTTAGATTTTTCTACCTGGATTACTGAGCATGCATCAGGATATTTGTCTACTTTTGTTTTGTCTAAAGGTTATTTAGGCATCTTATCAAGCACAAAGGAGAGCTTGAAACATCAGCCCAGGACATTAGTTAGAAAAAAAAAGTGTCTCAAGCTTCTTCTGTATTTGCATTTGTCACATGTTTGTCACAGATTTTCTGCTGAAGTTCTGCTCTCACAGCATAAAGCACGAGAGTTTAAAGCATTTGTTTGATCAAAAACCAAACACGATGCAGAGAACAAGGCGTAAAGCTGCCACGTTTCATTTCACAGCAGAGTGAGAGTGGTACGTCCAGGGTTCTGATAACTCTTCGTGTTTGCAGTAAATGTTTTGGAGGATTCGTGTCTTTGTTTGCACAGCGTCTCATCTACTGATCTCCAGACAAGAGGCAGCATGAAACAACATCTGATGCTCCCATAAGACACTTGTCTATAACATGTCTAGGTGGTCAATATTTACAAAAGCAGCACCACAAAGAGAGAGTACAAACATTAGAACTGGGATACCTTTCCTGAACTTGTGCGTTGGAATCTTCCTCAATTGCTCCTTGGACAAACGATTTTTCGTCAGCCTTTTTCTGTGCTGCACACATCGTATAACCTGAGCAATGCCAAACAGAAACATTACTCATACCAGTAAATATTCAACAGCATTTGTTTAAGGGAGGCGATACAGAAAAATAGATTTGTATTGCCTTTCACTCATCATGAACTTAAGTGAACAGATAAAAAATCTAAAAAAAACAATGGCTGCCTTGAGCTTTGCTGAAACACAATGAGGTGATGTCACTGTGTGAGAAGAAGAGATAGTTTTGTAGCCATGGTCCAAGTACAATACAAAGAAACAGTCACAACCTCTCATCAGAATAACTACCGGTAATCCAGCTCTTTGTGTAGATTTAACAGATGCTTATACCTCAAAACAACAAGCTTCAGTTAAATAAAAACTCATGTGAAGGCAAATTTACTTTAAAAAAATTAAACTTTAGCATTCTTTAAGAGAATGTACATTGATGCCGCTTTTCAGTTTTACATCTTCTTATGGTTGGTAATAAATAAAAAAAGTTGTAGCTGTTTTGGTCAAACCTTAAAATAACTTTATGTTCGATCTGATGTTACATTAACGGGCACCAGTGACCCAAAAAGGAAGAGGCGGGTAAAGACGATGTTACATTACGAGATGTCACGCTCAGATCATGTGCTGGGGATGACTCACAGCTATGACCACACCAGTTTTTTGCTCAATATCTGTAAGTGACTAAGATCCATTTTGTTGTTAATAGTTTGCATGTGGCAGCCATCTTTACTCAAACTGACTCCAAAAGATAATGAGCTGTAGATGTACATGCAGTGATTATCCTTTAAAAAGTTTTATTTAAACATTTCCAGTGGTTCATGAAATATTTTGCAAAAAGGACACAAATTAGCCCATCTTCACACTTCAAAAGAAAAAATGAACACAATAACACATAAAAAACAGTAAACATACTTACCAAAATGACACACATCACAATAATAATCATCCCAACAACGGCAGTGAAAGGAATGAGGTAGTATGATATTGGAAAAGAAAACTCCGGCTTGAGGATCACGTAGGCCCTGCAGACCAAGAGTTAAAACAAAAGAATAATAAAAAGGTTACATTCATCAATAATCAGTATCTTTTTTGAATTAAATCTAATGATGACTGTTACTTGTTGGCTCCGGCTTTTTAAAAGTACTTCATGTAGTATTATGTTCTAATAAATGTACTTTTGCTCACCCAACTTCTGGAATTATGAACTCTTTGAGCATGTTTGAAGCGTAGTTGCTGGTGAAAACAGAGGGGATCTGAATCTGGTCTGCTATAGTTTCTGGAAATGTATATAAATTCACATTTAATGTTATATATTTACCTGCAAATTGTGTTTAATCCTTTAGTAGGATGACGTAATGTTCTAATTAATACCCTATATTTTATAACACTTACCATTGCTGTAGTTCATGCTGAGAAGCATGTCCGAGTGCACGTTGTGAACGATCGCAGCGCTATATCCAGCTTGCTGTGCGTTCAAGACCTGAAACCATTTCACTGCATTAGCCAAGTTTGTAACTCAGATGAATTCTTCCATTTCAAACACTACTGACCTTTATATCAAAATTGCAACTGAAGCGTTTGATGAGAACAATAAATTTGGTGGTGTTGGTGTTATTTATGGTTAGATTCTTAGGAGGCGGGTCTATTGTTGTGCATCCATTCAGGGGCTTGGACACCACTAAAACTCCCTTTAACATAGAGCAAAAAACTTTTTATAAAGAAATATAAATGATCAATTTTTCAGCATGCAGTCTTTCTTTAGAAATCTGCTCTCACCATTAAACCCTCTGTAGAAAGCGAAGGTCCAAAAAAAGCAGGTAGGTCCTCAAACAGTAAAGAAGTCATGTTGTGAAAATGCTGCCAAAACAATATGTGCATAGGTTAGAACTAAACATGAAAAACCACTTCACAAACAATCTACCATTCAAAACTACAATTTTACTTACAGCATAGATATATCCATGTGTGGGTGAAGGGATCAATATGCTACAGAAAACCAGACTGAGGACATTCAGCTGAGTCCCCAGGCGCCACACACCAAGGTGGAACATCCTCGGTTGCTTCCAGTTCCTCTAATATGTGGAAAAGACAAAACACCAACAGGAATGTTAAATGGACTGTACCTTTCTATCTCATCACAACACTCAAAGCTCTTTACAACACAATCTGTGTCCTCATTTACCCATTCATACATCACTCTGCTAGATCTCTATAAAAATTAATCAATGCTTTACATCACATTCATACACCGATGGGACACACACTGAAGGCAATGGGGTGTTCAGTGTCTTGCCCAGGGACACTTGGGCATGTGACTGCAGGTGGAATCAAACCCTCAACTCTTGCACTGAAGGACGACTGCTCTAACCACTCAGCCACAGCCGAACCAATTTGGAATCAGTGCATATTATGACAACAAGAAAAAACCTGGCTGTTTCAAAATGTATGCTTATTTGTTTCAGTAAAATATGTAATAATCTAAGCACAAAATAAAATCCAAGCGGGATTATTTGTGAATGAAACAAACTGCAAAATAAATGTTCTGCCTTCCAACTATTTCAGGAAGTGGTTCTTGTAGTGGCAGCTGTTGCGTCTAAGCGAGAAGGTCGCCAAAAACGAATCCTGGCCGGGGACCCTTCTGGGTGAAGTTTTCATGTTCGCTCCGTGCATGTGTGGATTTTCTCCAGGTACTCCGGATTCTTCCCACAGACCAAAAACATGCATGTTAGACTGATTGGTAACTCTAAATTGTCCCAAGGTGTGAGTGAGAGAGTAAATGGCTGTTTGTCTCAGTTGTCTCTCAGTAGTTGTCTCTATGTGTCCCTGTGATGGACTGGAGATCTGTCCAGGGTGTTCCCCACCTCTCACACAGTGACTGCAGGATATGGGCACCAGTGAGCCCCACAACCCAAAAATGAAGAAGCGGGAAAAGATAATACATAGATGGATGATTCTTGTAGTTTCTTAAGTTGGAATACCAGCGCAGACAGACAATTCAGGTGCTACATAAACAAGCAGATTTTTTCTAAGACTGTTTATAACGATGCTAAATGAATTTAATGCCATGAAAGACCTCACTCACCCAGCACACACACTCTTTGCCCCACTCCCCTCAGGACGGAGGTTGAGGAGCATCAAATGTAGAACCACTAGACTGAGGAACAGCTTCTACCCTGAGGCTGTTAGACTCATGAATAAATAACCAGAATGTGTTACCTCAGCTTGCAACCACCATATGTTGGTGCGTGACTCCTGTTATAAATCCACGCGCACACAGTCTGGTTCACTGAATTGATAAAGCTTCTCGCATGAGAAGCGAAACGTCTTCTGTTACAAATAAAGTCCAGTTGATCTTGTATTGAACGCCTTTTTTTGAAATAACCAGAATAATCACTGCACATCATGTTGCTGCTGATCTGTTTCATGTTGCTGTGTTCATTCGTGCCCATCTGCTCATATAGACTCATGCTCGTGCTGCTGTTTGGAGTGATGTTTTTCTATGATATTAGTGCTTAGTGTATTGTTA
The DNA here is from genome assembly GCA_038048925.1 of Garcialebias charrua. Taxonomy (NCBI): domain Eukaryota; kingdom Metazoa; phylum Chordata; class Actinopteri; order Cyprinodontiformes; family Rivulidae; genus Garcialebias; species Garcialebias charrua. Next base: position 12,776 of record JBBPBX010033882.1, read on the forward strand.
ACGGATGTTTTTCTTAGTTCATATCTTAGATGTTATTACTGTTCTTCTCTTACTTTTTTATTGTTGGATGTAACTGGGACCCTGTGTACATAATCTCGTTTCATCACATGTACCACATGCAGTGCAAATGACAATAAAGATTATCTGACTCTCAAATACTGAATTAGTCTCTAAACTTTTGTCTTAACAAATAAAAGAGAATGTTTCTATTAAATACTCAATGTGAACAGATCAACTAGATGTGAGTAATCAAACAAATCAAAATTAAACTGAACAACTACTAATTTATCTTGTTTAATACACATTTTTTTTCTGTTTCAGATGAAAAACTATGTTGGGTTGAGGAGATTGGAGATCATATGGAAAATTATACTTGGATTATACCATACCATACCATACCATTTTATTTATAAAGCACTTTAAACAGGAACAAGTCCACACCAAAGTGCTATCGTCAGTTAAATTTATTTTATGAAATCTGAAGTGGATTAATTAACCTGTTACAGTTTGGGCAGTTTTAAAATAGGATCAACTATTCCCCTGCGGTCAGGCCAGCTTTTTGTTTTGCTAATCTCTGCGTTTCCTGTTAGAACTATCGCAATCTGACAAATCTGATAACTCCAGAATGGAGAAAGATTTTCTCCCAGCTAAAACTCCGCTTAAGTCATGAAGCTTGTCTGTGTGCGTGTTTGTTTTTATTACTTACCTTTAATGTTTGCTAATGTCTGCATACACAACACACCCGGACAGATAGGGTGGGGTGTAAATCGAAACTCCAGTCGTGTAACTCGTTACTTAAATGTTTAGTTCTTTTATCTCTTAAAAATGTTCAGCTATTTTCACGAGTTACGCATTTTCATGCTAAAAACAAAAGGTTTGCACTATAGTTAGCTGACTTTTGGCTAATGTTAGCGGTTGTTAGATAGCAGGTTAAGTCGTCTTCTCCGTTACCACTGTACAATATTTGTTACTACTTCTTTTAGTGTAACATTCAACAATAACACAAGTTAAATTTACACACCTTCAGTGAGCTCGATATTTGTTTTTGTTTGCTAATCTTTCATTCTTCTTCTCTTTGACTTCTTTCGGTCGTTGATAAAAGTGGAACTTGCGCATTACCGCCACCTACTGGTCGGATTTAGAATGACACCTGGTTTACTGCTCTACGTCACATTAAAATAAATACATTTCTGTGACGTACAGTATTTCTTTTCGCCGTGATCTCTGAGGAGACCATCATCCATCTCTTCTGGGACTGTTCTCATACTCAGGTGTTCTGGAAAGACATTTTCATGTATGTAAATAGAAAGTTAGAAATTGACCTACCATTTGACGCTAAAATTATACTGTTTGGTTTCTTTTGTCCAAATATTTCAAGCAAGAAAGTTTTTGTTGTAAATTTAATACTACTCTTAGCCAAATTTTACATCCACAGTTGTAAATTCTCCTTGCTAAAACCTAGATTTATAGTGTTTTCTAATTATATTTCCCAAAACACATTTTTGTTTTTGTTTATGTGCCTTTATTCTCATGCTATGCATGCCGTCTCGAGCCATGTTTGACATTGTAAGTTTTTTTGTACTTGTTTTTTTATTTAAAAAAAATTAAAAATCTGACCCTAACAACCATTTGAGACATGTACATTGCCCGAGAAGTTACGGTAAGAATGACATATAAATTGTTATTCACTTTTATTAAATTAATGCTTTATTCTTGAGACAGTCCACAATTACCTAAAAAAATATTAATTTTATTACAGTTAAATCGTGTTTGTGTGTATCACATTTGGTACTGCAGGTATGGTGCTCTATCATTGAACAGTCATGTAC
>JBBPBX010033882.1:15265-32981 GCA_038048925.1 Garcialebias charrua
GAATCCATTTCATTAGCACAATTGGCATGAACAGGATGAAAGATTGCATCATGAGGGATGAAAAAGAATAGAAGAAGAGTGGTAGAAGGTCAGTGGACTTCAGAGTGAACTAGGACAACAACATAATTGTGAGATGGTATGACAACAAAGCAGTGAACCTGATTTCCTCATTTGTTGGCACTGAACCAGTGGGATGTGAAATGTTGGGATCGCAAATCCAAAACTCATGTAATGGTTCCCAGACCAGCCATTGTTGAAATACATAACAAGTTCATGGGAGGTGTTGATTTCCTTGATGTGCTATCTGCACTTTACAAGTTCAACTTCAGACACTGTTACAGTAGCTGCCATCAATGTTTGGAACCTCTACAGAAGAGATCAGCTGAAGCTACAACCCCAAAAAAACATGGCTCTGTGAAGGTTTCAGGCTTCGGTTGGCATTTCTCTCACAAGTGCAGGAAAGGTCAAAATCAAGTTTGGTAGACCACTTTCCTCTCCAGAAGAGACTCCAGCACCATCACGTAAAAGACCGAGCTGCAGTGTGCCTCTTGAAGTGAGAAACGATGCATGGATCATTTTCTAACATGGGAAACTCGACAAAGATGCAAGCCCTGCACTGGCAACCACTTTGTAAGGCGCATCTTTGCCTGAATAAGGACAGAAACTGTTATGGTGCCAACCACACTGTGAAACAAATGACTGAAAAAAGCTGTACAGTATGCGAAGAAAAAAAAACGGTCAGAAAAATTGCCTTAAGTGTTGCAATATTTTCTAAATGTTGTGGGCAAAAAATGTTTTTGTATTTATAGCTCACATTGTTGTGAGCAAAAATTCTAGGAAAAGCCTGCCATATCAAATGTGATACAAAAATAATATCATAAACAAAATGATATAGCAATATATTTTTGGGACCATGTTTCAAGGCTTAATAAACATCTAAGTTCTAAAAAATTAGAATTTTCTGACTATTTTTTGATGGGTCAGGCTTTAAAGTGTTAAAATTAATTAAATTAAAATCTTTCTGACAAGTTCAGTACTAAATATAGCAACGCAAGGGTCACTTTTTTAGTTTTTCTGGGATACCTGTAAAATAAACTACGTCTGCATGATTAAAATCCATTGCTTCATGTATCTAAAAATCATTTTTTATGTCAGCTTATCCTCTTTCACTTATTTCTGTGCATTTCTAATACTTAATTTCTCTAATTTAAGTTAAAAATCAACAACATTTTTTATGTGTCATATTTTTTGTTGCACCTTGCAGATGCTTGTGGTTTCTTTCCTTTTATAAAACGTACAAATCAAGAATTGAGCTTTTATGATCACAATTGGTTTCTGATGGCACTACAAAGTACCTTATAAACAAGTGATCCCCACCATGTGAAGCTTAAATACATTTTGTTGTAACTTCAAACAGGGGCTGTCTGGCGGATTAAGAAGCCAATGAAACTGCAGTCTGAACAAAATATTATTTTTGATGGTCTTGTATCTTCAGTCCACTTTAGAGTATCCAGTATAACTTGCAAAACATTTTCCCTGTGCACTTTGATAAGACCTCACTGACCCTTTCTCTACTCTCAAGCAATATTGTTTTTTATTAGGGAAAACTTTTGATGCATCTAAATAACTGCCTCTGTTATACCTTTGTATAAATAAGTAAGGAAATTTGTTTTTGGTTAATTATTTCTTTGTTGTAACTTGTAACAATGCTTCTTAACAATATATTTTATACCACTGAAGCCTTTTCATATCCCCTAAATAATGCCAGTTCTATCTCATGCAGGCTGCCACCTTTTAAGCCACGCCCTAGTGGGTTTTACCCTGCGCTTCGCGCCAATCACTGAAGACTTCTAGTCCATGCCCACCTGCCGTGGGCCCCGCCTCGGCCTGCTATATAGTCTGCTGCTGACCGAGAATCGACTCCCTAAAAAATTTCACGCCATATGATTAAGAAGATTTCTTTCTACGATGGATTCCCTTAAGAAATGCACAGGATGCAAACCCGGCTTCATGCTGAAGGCTGACAAGCATCTTGCCTGCGAGATGTGCCTTGGACTGGAACATGCACAGCAGGCGATGGTTCAGCACCCGGCGTGTCTCTCCCTGCCAGCTCCTGTCTGCGGACGAGAAAAAGCACTGGTTCGATCTCCTTGACCGGACGGCAACGGAGACTCAGCCGATGGTGGCCGCTCCCCCACCCCTGTGGTTACTGGAGAAGGGGGATTACGCGTCCACGGGGGTAGCTAGCGAGGCCGGCCTGTCCCCCGCTGGGGGTTCAGGTCCGGTCTCACCCTTCATTCCCCAGCTGGAAGGAGCTAGCAGTCGTGTTGCCCCACTTCTATTGAAGTGCGTGGAACTGACCCCACCCCCAACCGAGGGAGAAGCCGTGGTCGGCATGGCCGCCACGTCCAACGCACGGGTACCAGCTTGCCCGCGAGCAGATCTGGACCCAGTGACCTACCAGCTGTTTGACATGGAGTCTTGCAGCAGCAGGGCACCGTCTCCTGAGGGTGAGGGACAGCCGGAGCCCGACACGGTCGAGCAGGGCCCTCACGTCAACCTGGCTAACGTGCTGCCCGACATCATGAGGTGGGCAGCGGGAGCGTGCAACATGACTGTCCCTGAAGGCACCACACAGGCGTCTTCGACACCGCTCCTGGCTGGACGTTTTGCTGCGAAGCAGGTGAGCCAGGCGCAGATGAGCTGGCCGTGCGTCCCGGATATCCTCTCCCTGCTGCAGGCAGAAAGACAGGAACCACTAAAAATGAGAGCTCCTGTCTCGGCTTTTGTTCCGATGACGAAGGTCCAGGGGCTGACGGACCAGACCTTTCCTCCGGTCCCGCCGCTGGAGCAGAGCTTGTCTGTAATTTTTGGACTAAAAGCCGCAAAGCATGTGGGGAAGCCCGTCACACCACCCACACCTGCAGATCAGTTTGCCACAAAAATGCAGGACCGCATCCACAAGTGTGCTTCGCAAGTTGGTGCAGCTGCAAATAACATAACACTCCTGGCGCTCGGAGTCGGGCGGGAGCCGACGCACGAGAAGGCTGGAGCGGCTCTCAACGCCATCACCAACCTGTGTGGGGCTCTGGCGACCTGCTCTGCACGGATCACTGCGTGGGCCACGCTGCTGCAAAGGCAAGTCTGGCTCAAACTTTCCCCCTGTGAGCACTACCAGGCCGTGTTCGAGCAGCTGAACTCATCCACGGACGCGCTCGAGCAGGTGAAGAAGCACGCAGCATCACCTCGGGCAGACCCTCGTGCCGCACACGGACCGGTTCGCCCTAGGGAGCAGAGCAAGGCAGACCTTCGCTGTGCCGCAGACCCCAGCTCCGTCCAGAGGACACCCGGGCCACTATTACCAGCGGGCCAGGAGCTCCAGATGCAGGGGTCGCCAGCAGACCTCATGGGCCAGCCAGCACCAGGGTGCAAAGAGAGACATGTTCAAAAAATGACGCTGTGAAGGGGATGTGTTTAACAGTTTTTTGAGTTCTGAAAATAAAGTTTCTGTCTTTGAAAACAGTGTTTGTTATTCAGACATGCTGGTTGCCTCTTTCCCAAGGTCCGTGAACACATCTCCAGGTTTGTGCAGTGCTAACAAAGCAAATTCTTTCACACAAAGCCGAGCTACGAGTGGTTTTGATGTTCCCCCGGTAACCACTCCAGCCCCGCCTCCCGATACGCAGACGGGGGCATGCGTACGTGACTGCCTGCAGGCACACAGCGATGCACTGCACAGTCATGTCAGACAAACATCTGCGCTTGTTAACACAGTTAACTGTCATGAGCCTGGCCTCGACAAATTGGTTCCAGCCAGGACATTTCTGTCTTCTTCAACATCGAGTCAAGCCACAGGTAATGTCTCTGACCTATCTCAAAAAAGACGTTTCTCATGCACACATGATTCAAACGTGTGTCAGTGCTGCACCCGTGAGACGACATGCAGTAAACGTCCCTTTTCAGACCGGCCTCCCTTGGGCCAACGCAGACTCTGTCCACTTGGAGGCGGTAGAGGCCAGGTTATGTCTCCTCAGGCAGCAGAACAAGATGGCTGCCCCTTTGACAGATCACAGAGCGATTTGGCTGCAAACTTGCTCTCTGAACAAATGGTTACGGCGTCTGGTTCGCGACGGTTACACTCTACAGTTTGCAATGACGCCACCCAGATTCAACGGAGTTTTGGAGACGAAACTCTCCTCTCCTGCACAGGGGGCGGCGCTGAGATTGGAACTACAGGAACTTTTGGCGAAACACGTCATTTCCGGGGTTCCTCCGGACGACGAAATGAACGGGTTTTATTCAAAATATTTCCTAGTTCCCAAGAAATCAGGGGGTCTCAGGCCGATTTTAGATTTATCAATTTTCAACGACTACATTATGAAACGTCCTTTTCATATGTTAACGTTGAAGCGCGTTCTCGAGAACGTGACGTCAGGGGACTGGATGGTACTAATCGATCTCAGAGACGCTTACTTCCATATTCCGATCGTCCCAAAACATAGGAAGTTCCTCAGGTTTGCCTTTCAGGAAACCTGTTACGAGTTCAATCGCCTACCCTTCGGGTACGCGCTTGCGCCGCGGACTTTTACGAAGGTCATCGAAGCAGCGCTACAACCGCTGCGTTCGAGGGGCTTCCGAGTCATGTATTACATCGACGATCTGTTGCTCTTGTCTGGATCCAAGCTGGAGGCAGCAACACAGACGGAGATTCTGGTGAGTCATCTGACCAGCTTAGGCTTTGCCATAAATACATAGTTCCCATGTGACGTCACATCCGTCTTACTTCCGGGTGGACCCTCATTTCGAAAGGCAGAACAGGGGACAGCGCGGTCTAATGGATGTTCATTTTTCACGTTTTTTGTTGTTGTTAATTTCTAATTAATTGCAATGGTTACTTCGTGTTGGGTCAGTGGGTGTTCCAGTCGGGTAGACGTTTGGGCAACGCGCAGGTTTCACTTAATCCAAAAAAAAGTAAACGTGAAGGATTTATCTCATCGGAGAAGCTGACTGCAGCCCCTCCTCTCTCTGAGTCTGCTCGGAACTGCTCAGAAGACGTCGTGCTTTTGGCCGGTAAACAAAATATTCTACATAAATCATTTTGTGAAACAATGTTAGAGTACAACTGTCTGTGTGTTAGAGCTGGTTTTTTTTATTTTTATTTAGCAACACCGTCTTGCATGCTGTGGTTAGCTTAGCATCTCGCTAACGCGACAACGGCCTCCTCACGGTCTCGCACGGTCCACCGGGACCGGCGGGGAGACCGTCCCAGTGGGAGAAGGAGGACGGGAGCCAAGTCGTGCGGGCGACGCGTCGGTCCCATGGGACGTGCCCCCGCGGCCGCGACGGATCCACGCCGTCCGACCTGAGCTCGACGGACCCTCCGCTCCAGATGCTAACAACATGCTAACTTCCAACACGGTAACACTCAAAGTGCTGGTTCTGGTCCGTGTTCAGCTTGGACTGTTTGTGCTGGCTGTGTGTTATTTTAGTTAAACCTTTTTTTAGCTGGTTAGATCTGATTGAGACAGTTTACACATCTTTTTTGGATTTAAAGCTGTGAAGCTCTGTGCTATGAAGCCGGTGTGCGCTCCTTGTAGTAATTAAATAATTAATGATATCGGAGTAACTACTTTGTGACAAGTTGTCTGATTCGTCTGCCATGATTTCTTTCTCAAACTCATTTAACTACGACCACTGCCATTTTGCTCTTGTTCCTTGGTGAAGCTGTGGTAGCTTGTGTTTTTGTCCGTATAATTTGCTCTGGTTGTTCGCGTCTGCTTGTTCGCCATCTTTCCTTTTCTGCCTTTAGATGTGGTGGGAAACCGGTATTGCGCAATACTAGGGGTGTGTCTGGGAACTATGTATTGGGAGAAAAGCTTTGTTTCACCAGCTCAACAGATACTTTTTCTGGGTGTCAACTTATGCTCAATAACAATGAAAGCGGTCCTGTCGAACCAGAGACAAGAGTCGCTGACGTCACTCCTCCACCGCGTCCAGTCACACACTACGGTGTCGGCGATCACAATTATACGGCTGTTAGGAATGATGGCCGCCGGCCACACGGTGGTAAAACTAGGTTTATTGAACATGCGGAAGTTGCAGAGGTGGTTTATTCGTCAGAAAATAGACCCTGTACACCACAAAAGGCACCAGCTCACGGTCCCCCCGTCTGTGAGGACGGACCTGGTGTTCTGGGGGAATCCCAGGACTCTGTCAGAGGGGGTTCCCCTGGGCAAAGTGACGTCACGGAGGGCGGTCTTTACCGATGCGTCTCTTTCCGGTTCCGGGGGGACATGTCAGTCTCAGACTGTGGGTGGGACGTGGCCTCCCGGCACGTCTCTCCACATAAACGTGTTGGAGTTGTTAACAGTACACAAAGTTCTGAAACACTTTGTGCACATGCTCCATCATCAGGATGTCCTCGTGCACACGGACAACATGACAGCCGCAGCTTACATAAACCGCGAGGGCGGGGTTCGCTCAGCCCAGCTGTTGAAAACAGCCAGGGAGCTGCTTTGCTGGGCTCACGTTCACCTCAGATCACTGAGGGCTGTTTACATCCCAGGTGTGCCAAACAGAGGTGCCGACATCATGTCGAGAGGGGGACCTCTGGACAGAGATTGGACGTTCCACCCGGACCTGGTGTCTCAAATCTGGTCCAGGTTTGGGAGGGTGGAAGTGGACCTGTTTGCGACACGAGAGAATTCACAGTGCCCCCTGTTTTTCTCCCTGAGTCCCCCCGACACCCCCCTGCTGGGGGTGGATGCGTTTGCTCACAGCGTGTAAACGCACCATGGTTTCCGGTCCTGCAGCAGCTGACAGGCCGCTCCTGGAAACTTCCTTGGAGAGATGATGCTCTACTGCAGGCAGGGGGCACAATAAGGAGCCCTCCGGTAATAGGCCAGCATCTGTGGACCTGGATGCTGAACGATAGCGTCTAGAAAACCTTGGTTTCTCTAAAGAGGTCATTGGAACCATTCAGGGCTCACGTGCACAGTCTACAATAGCTGTGTACGCTTCAAAATGGGCTGCTTTTCAGCGCTGGTACGTGGAAAGACATCTGGACCCATGCTCATGTCACTTGGGTCCAGTCTTGTCTTTTTTACAACTATTGCTAGACAGAAATTTGGCTTTCAGCACCATTAAAACATATGCTGCAGCAATTTCTTCATGCCATGAGGGGTTTAATGATAGAACAGTGTTTAATCATCCCCTAATGAAACATTTTTTGAAGGGTGCTTGCCGTCTTAGGCCGGTTTCCCGGACCTTGGCTCCTCAATGGGATCTGGTTACTGTGTTAAATGCATTAACTAAGGATCCTTTTGAGCCTCTAAATGAGGTTCCACTAAAGTTCCTGTCATTTAAAACGGCTCTGTTGTTGGCTCTTACGTCAACTAAAAGAGTAAGTGACCTTTCTGGACTGTCTGTTTCTCCTTCCTTCTTAAAGATACAAGGAGATGGGAGTTCTGCTGAAGTTAGGCCTAATCCAGCATTCATACCAAAGGTCATAACGTCTTCATTCAAGTCCAGGATCATCACACTGGACGGTTTTTGCCTTCCTCCTCACTCTAAATCAGAGGAGGAGCAGCTTCCCTTGCTTTGCCCGGTTCGAGCTCTCAGATGTTATGTAGAACGCACAGCCGCAATACGTAAATCTGACAAGCTCTTTGTACATTTCAGAGAAGGCTCTCAGGGTCAACCTTTGACCCCTCAGTGGTTGTCGCATTGGTTGTGTGAGGCCATCTCCCAGCCTTACAGTTCTGCTGGCCTACAGCCTCCCGAGGGCATTAAAGCTCATTCCACTTGAGGGATGGCGACTTCCACAGCCTTGTTCAACGGTCTGTCGGTACAGGATATCTGCTCTGTAGCTTCTTGGTCGTCAGTAACTCCTTTTATCCGTTTTTATCTGCGAGATGTCTCCAACTCCTCTTTGACATTTTCTGTCCTCAGGGTTGCAACGGAGTAAAAAACTTTCATTATCAATAAAATTATTGATTAAATGACACAGTCGTTTCTGTCTTTATTGATGGGTGATACAGTACAGCGGAGTCAGTAGAACGTATGCTTCCTTCTGACTCTGCTTCGGTTGATTTTGTTATTTCACCATCAGTTATCAGGTTTCACCTGCCAAGTACCCTCAGTGAGGGTGGCAGTTGCCAGGACTTGGTCCCAGTCAGACCCAGTGAGGCATGGACCATATCCGGCTCCGCCTTTAACCCACTAGGGCATGGCTTAAAGGGTGGCAGCCTGCATGAGATAGAACGTTGGTTACGTATTGTAACCCCGGATTCTATGAATGCAGGCGTAGCCCTTTAAGCCCCTCGCATCCCTGGCTCTCAATTGGCTAAAACATTTACCTTGTTGGGAGTCGATTCTCGGTCAGCAGCAGACTATATAGCAGACCGAGGCGGGGCCCACGGCAGGTGGGCGTGGACTAGAATTCTTCAGTGATTGGCGCGAAGCGCAGGGTAAAACCCACTAGGGTGTGGCTTAAAGGGATACACCTGCATTCATAGAATCTGGGGTTACAATACGTAACCAACAATTTTCTTTTAGGAAAATGCATTTGTGTGTTGAGCAAGAGAGTTGAATGTGGGTTGCACTCGTGAAAAACTAGACAACATGCCTAACTGCTTATTTGACTATTGACTCTTATTTGTGTTGTTTATTAATTGAAAGGTTAAGAAAATAGACATCCTGGCAATTTAACAATGTGTTTGTGTCACAAACAGGGGCTTCAGTAGCATGTGGAAGAACCATACACTGCCACAATGGCCTCACACCTGCTGCTGCTCACCAGCTTGGTCTTGTCTTCTTCTTCTTCTTTCGGCTTTTCCCTTTTCAGGGGCCGCCACAGCGAGTCATCCTCCTCCACCTCACTCTGTCCTCTGCATCCTCTGTCCTCACTCCAACTACCTTCATGTCCTCTCTAACTGCATCCATATATCTCCTCTTTGGTCTCCTCTTTGTCTTTTTCCTGGCAGCTGCATTTCTAACATCCTTCTACCAATATACCCACTGTCCCTCCTCTGGACATGTCCAAACCATCTCAGTCTGGCCTCCCTAACTTTATCTCCCAGTTGTTCAACATGTGCTGTACCTCTGATGATCTCATTCCTGATCTTATCCATCCTTGTCACTCCTAAGGAGAACCTCAGCATCTTCATTTCTGCTACTTCCAGTTCTTTCTCCTGTCTTTTTGTCCATGTCTCTGTCTCCAGACCATACAACATAGCTGGTCTCACCACTGTCTTGTAAACTTTTCCTTTGACCTTTGCTGACACCTTTTTGTCACAAATCACTCCTGAAACTTTTCTCCATCACTCCATCCTGCCTGGACTCTCTTCTTCACCTCTTTACCACATTCCCCATTTTCCTGGACAGTGGACCCCAAGTACTTGAAGTCCTGCACCTTTGTGACCTCTGCTCCTTGTAGCCTCACTGTTCCACTGGCCTCCCTCTCATTCACACACATGTACTCTGTCTTACTACGGCTGACTTTCATTCCTCTTCTTTCAAGTGCATACCTCCACCTCTCCAAGTTCTCTTCCACTTGTTCCCTGTTCTCACCACAGATCACAATGTCATCTGCAAACATCATAGTCCATGGGGATTCCTGCCTGACCTCATCTGTTAGTCGGTCCATCACCAGAGCAAACAAGAAGGGGCTCAGAGCCGATCCTTGATGCACTCCCACCTCCACCTTGAAGCTATCTGTCACTCCTACAGCACATCTCACCACTGTCCTGCTGTCTTCATACATGTCCTGTACCAGTCTAACATACTTTTCTGCCACTCCAGATTTCCTCATGCAATACCACACCTCCTCTCTTGGCACCCTGTCATATGCTTTTTCTAAATCCACAAACACACAATGGAGTTCTTTCTGACCCTCTCTGTACTTCTCTATCAACATCCTCAAAGCAAAGATGCATCTGTGGTGCTCTTTCTTGGCATGAAACCATACTGCTGCTCACAGATAGTCACCTCTTGTCTAAGCCTTCCTTCCACAACTCTCTCCCAGATCTTCATTGTGTGGCTCATCAACTTAATTCCCCTGTAGTTGCTACAACTCTGTACATCACCCTTGTTCTTAAAAATGGGAACCAGCACACTTCTTCTCCATTCCTCAGGCATTTTCTCACCCTCAAATATTCCATTAAATATTTGAGTCAAAAACCTCACTGCCATCTCTCCAAGACATTTCCAAACCTCCACTGGTATGTCATCAGGTCCTACTGCCTTCCCCTTCTTCATTCTTTTCAGAGCTTTCCGGACTTCACCCTCACTAATCTTTCCCACTTCCTGGTCCACAGTTTCTATGACCTCCACTCTTCTTTCTCTTTCATTCTCTTCATTCATTAGCTCCTCAAAGTAATCCTTCCATCTTCCCATCACACACTCCTCACTTGTTAGAACATTCCCATTCCCATCTTTAATAAGCCTAACCTGCTGCACATCCTTTCCAGCCTGATCCCTCTGTCTTGCCAATCGGTACAAGTCCTTCTCGCCCTCTTTAGTGTCCAGTCTCCCATATAACTCATTGTACGCCCTCTGCTTTGCCTTAGCTACTTCCCTCTTTGCTCTATGTCCCATCTCCTTATATTCCTGTCTCCTCTCTTCAGTCCTCTCACTGTCATATTTCTTCTTGGCTAATCTCTTTCTTTGAATGGCGTCCTGCACTATAATAATAATAATAATAATGAATTCAATTTATAACGCACTTTTCATTAATGAAAATCTCAAAGTGCTACAAGGAGCAACAGAATTAAATGTCAATAAAACAAATAATAAAACAATTAAAATCAATAACAATATCAGCTAAGATCAAAAGTAGAATCATGAGGAGGTAGAGTATGCTTGGTCGAAAAGAAAGGTCTTCAAGCCGCTCTTAAAGTCAACCACAGACTGTGGGGCTCTTAGACAGTCAGGAAGAGAGTTCCACAGGCGGGGGGCAGCCACACTGAAAGCCCGGTCTCCCATGGTCCTTAATTTGGTTCTCGGAATGTGAAGGAGATTGCTGTTCTGTGACCGCAGCGAGCGGGTGGATGAGTATGGAATAAGAATATCCTTCAGATAATCTGGTGAAGTTCCGTGTAAGCATTGATGTGTAATGAGAGCAGTTTTGTACTGAATTCTGTAGGCGACAGGAAGCCAATGAAGGTTATGGAGAATGGGTGTAATATGTTCAAATTTACGAACTCTCAACAAGATCCTTGCTGCACTGTTTTGAATATATTGAAGTTTCTGAAGGTTTTTGCCAGGGATTCCAATAAACAGGGAGTTGCAGTAGTCGAGCCTGGAGGAGACAAAAGCATGGACGAGCTTCTCAGCATCGGAAAAAGTTAGGGATGGGCGAAGTCTGGAGATGTTTCGAAGATGGAAGAAGCAAGTTTTAAACAGATGCTTAATGTGATTTTCAAATGTAAGATTGGAGTCCATTTTTATTCCAAGATTAGTAACAGAGGTGGAGAGGGGGATGTCTTGTCCAGAAAAGGAAAGTGTTGTTATAGGAGATGTTTGTACCTGGTGAGGGGTGCCAATCAGTATGGCCTCAGTCTTGGAGCAGTTTAATTGAAGAAAGTTCTGATTCATCCATGCCCTAATTGCCTCCAGGCAGGCAGAGAGGGCAGTGAGTGAAGATGGAGATGACAAGGTGGAAGATGAGGATGCTCCAGTCCTGATGTAAAGCTGTGTATCGTCGGCATAACAGTGAAAAGAAATGTTGAACTGATTAATAATTTGACCTAAAGGCAGCATGTAAAGGGAAAACAGCAGGGGCCCCAGAACCGACCCCTGAGGGACACCACAGGAGACACAAACTGTCTGGGACGTGGCGTTGCCAAGACTAACACATTCCAGCCTATTGGAGAGGAAAGATTTGAACCAGTCCAGGACTGTGTCGCAGAGACCGACCTCCACATGAAGACGGTGGAGGAGGATACTATGGTCCACAGTGTCGAAGGCTGCAGTGAGGTCAAGGAGGACAAGGATGGAGGGAGAGCCAGTGTCAGCAGCCAAGAGGACATCATTGGTAACCCTCAGCAATGCAGTCTCTGTACTGTGAGCTGCCCTGAATCCAGACTGGAACTTCTCATACAGGAGTGTTGTTGTAGGTGATCCTGCAGCTGAGCAGCAACAGCTTTTTCCAGCACTTTAGACAGAAAAGGGAGGTGTGAAATTGGGCGGTAATTAGAAAAAATGTCGGGATCCAAATTAGATTTTTTCAGAAGAGGCCTAATGATGGCGGTTTTTAGAGGCAGTGGAACATGACCAGATTGTAGAGACTGATTTATTATTTGAGTGATAAGTGGGCCTATTGCAGAATGATTGGTTTTTATGAGAGACGAGGGGAAAGGATCCAGGGCACAGGATGAAGGCTTCATTTTCTTGATGATGGCCTCCACCTCACTCTGAACAACTTCGTCAAAGCTGTTTAGGGTCCCAGAATGCAGACGGGTGGGTGGCACACTGAGAACGGGGAGGTTGTGGAGCTGAGATCTGATAGTGTCAACTTTGGTTTTAAAAGATGAAAGAAACAGGTCGCATTTTTGAGCAGAGTCCTCAAGAGTTTGCTTAATGGGATTAAGCAGACGAGTGATTGTGGAGAAGAGCTGTTTAGAGTTTCCAGGGCAGGTGTTGATGATGTTAGAATAATATTTGGAGCGTGCTTCTTTAAGAGAATAGGCGTATGCTTTCTGATGTTCTTTATATGCCTGCTTATGCACAGACAGACCAGATGATTTTACACGTCTCTCAATAGCACGGCCAGTTGCCTTCATCTTGCGCAGCTCATCAGTGTACCAAGGGGCTGAGCGCGAGAAAGACACCAGTCTTGTCTTTAAGGGGGCGTGTAGGTCCAGGAGCTCCCGAAGAGATTGGTTGTAGTAATCCACAGAGTCATCTGCAGAAGAATGATTGACAGCGGTCAGGGTGTGAAGATCGGCAGACAGAACATCAAGGGAAATGTTTTTAAGGTCACGGAACTGGATGGGTCGTTTTGGGTTTGAAGCAGGCGAAGATGAAGGCACTTCCAGGGAGATGACCCTGTGATCTGAGACACCCAGGTCATATACAGATAAGTTATTGATGAGTACAGTGTCTGTAATCACCAAATCCAGAGTATGCCCCCTGCTGTGCGTAGGGGCGTCAACATGTTGAGTGAGATTAAGAGAGTCCAGAAGAGACTTAAAATCTGTTGCCAGAGGTGAAGAAGAATTGTCCACGTGGATATTTAAGTCGCCAAGAAAAATAGTCTTCACAGGGGAGGTGCAGAAAAAAGTGAGGAGGTCATGCATCTCTGAGTTAAATGAAACATGCGGTTTGGGAGGTCTATAAATTAATATAACATTCATCAGGAGTGGGGCTTTGAAGCTGAAAGCCAGACATTCAAAAGAGGAAAAGTCCTGAGAAGACAGATGAGACAATTTTAAATTACTGCGGTAGATTACAGCCAGACCACCACCGCGGCCAGTGCTGCGGGCTCTCTGCAGATAACTGTATCCAGAGGGACAAGCCTCATTCAGAGAACTGAACACATTTGGTTGGTGCCACGTCTCTGTAAGACACATGAGGTCCAAGTTCTTCTCCAGAATGTGATCATGAATTAAACATGACTTGTTGGAAAGAGACTGCACATTGAAAAGTTCTAATTTAATACCAGTTGGAATAGGAGCTTTTTGAACCGGTTTAAGCAGACTGAAATCCACTCCACGTTTTCCTCGCCACTTCGTGCGCAGAGGACTACAAAGGCCTACAGACGCAGCGTTCTGATGACGCCATCGAGGTGCGACACGTCTCTCAGTCCAGACAGCACTAATCGAATCCGAGTTCGCTTGAGAATAAACGGTTTTCTTTCGAGAGCTTCTATGGATGTAACGAGGTCTACGCAGAAGTCCCAGTTGTTTGATGGTGGAAATAGAAAGAGGAATGGAGCAGTTGTTAAGTTCAAACAACTGCGAAGCGGAATACGTCAACATCCACGAGCCGGTGGGGGCTAGCACAGAGCTAGCCGCTAGCAGCAGGCCCACGGCTCCGAGAAAGATATACAAGAAGCAGAGAGAGGTAACTCGAACGAGCATTACCTTGAAGGAGTACAGGAGAGAGTCCAGAACAGTCCAGAGGACACAGGAAGTTGAGAGAGGCAGCAGGTAAGCGAACAATAAGTGCAGCTACGTGGTTCTCGAAGCTAAATTCGTGTTGAAGCTAGCGGGAGCTAGCAGCCCCTACTATTAAAATTCCGGTTAGACTAGGAAAGTTTTCTAACTAATGAATCAAGCAAACAAGTCAAATCTTGGCTTCGCCACGATCTCCCATCCTGAGCAAGCACAATGGCATCAGTGGAAAGGAAAAACTCCCTTTTAGAAGGAAGAAACCTTTAGCAGACCCAGGCTCAGGACAAGCGGTCATCTGCTTTGACCGGCAACTTATAATGTTTGCAGATCCACAACGCAGTCAGAAAAGACAGTTGCTCTAAAACTAACTAACTAAAACACAAAACTTAATCACAGAAAGGTAGAAATGTCCGCGTCCGTTCACACAGGTGCTGTACACAGGCTTGCGCCTGCCGCACTCTGCGTTCAAGAAAGGTAGAAAGGTTCAAAGAAAGGTAGAAATGTCCGCGTCGGCTCGTACAGGTGCTGTACACAGGCTTACGCCTGTCGCACTCTGCAATCGAGAAAGGTAGAAATGTCCAACAAGGCTCGGTGAAAAAAACAGCAGAAAGTAATAAAAAAGGCTTCAAAAAGCAAAAAGTACGAGGAGCAGCGGCAGCCAAGGTGTGCCCGCGTCCACTTCCTCCACAGGTGCTCAGTCACTGACAGGTGCTCAGTCACTGACAGGTGCTCAGTCACTGACAGGTGCTCAGTCACTGACAGGTGCTCAGTCACTGACAGGTGCTCAGTCACTGACAGGTGCTCAGTCACTGACAGGTGCTCAGTCACTGACAGGTGCTCAGTCACTGACAGGTGCTCAGTCACTGACAGGTGCTCAGTCACTTCACTATTCCACCACCAGGTTTCCTTATCATCCATTCTCTGTCCAGATGACACACCAAGTACCTTCCTACCTGTCTCTCTAATTACTGTTGCTGTAGTAGCCCAGTCACTTGGAAGCTCTTTCTTACCACCCAGAGCCTTTAACAGCTCCTCTCTGAATTTCTCACAACATTCTTCCTTCTTTAGCTTCCACCATTTGGTCTTCTTCTCTGGTTTTACTCTTGTTCTCTTCTTCGCAACAACAGTCATTCTACACACAACCATCCGATGCTGTCTGGCCACGCTCTCCCCTGCTACAACCTTACAGTCTCCAATCTCCCTCAGGTTTCCTCTTCTACACAGAATGTAGTCGACCTGTGTACTCCTTCCTCCACTCTTATAGGTCACTCTATGTTCCTCCCTCTTTTGGAAATAGGTATTGACTACAGCCATTTCCATTCTCTTGGCAAAATCCACCACCATCTGTCCTTCCTGGTTTCTTTCCTTGACACCAAACCTACCCATCACTTCCTCATCCCCTCTGTTTCCTTCACCAACATGTCCATTCAGGTCTGCTCCAATCACCACTCTTTCCTCCCTGGGAATACTCTCTATCACTTCATCCAAATCTTTCCAAAATGTATCTTTCTCCTCCCCATCACATCCAACCTGTGGAGCATAACCACTGACTATGTTTAGCATCAGACCTTCTACTTCTACCTTCAGACACATCACCCTATCTGACACTCTCTTCACCTCTACTACATTCTTTGCCAACTCCTCCTTCAGGACCACCCCTACTCCATTTCTCTTTCTATCCACACCATGGTAAAACAGTTTGAACCCTGCTCCAATACTGCGAGCCTTGCTGCCCTTCCACTTGGTCTCTTGGACACATAAAACATCTACCTTTCTTCTCTGCATCATGTCAGCCAGCTCTCTACCTTTGCCTGTCATTGTCCCCACATTTAGAGTTGCAACCCTCAGTCCTACATTCTTCACTTTCCTCTTCTCTCTCTGTCTCCTGACACGTTTCCCTCCTTGTAGTCTATGACAAACACTAGTACAATTTCTGCCGGCACCCTGTTTGTCAACAGCACCGGTGGCGTCGTTGTTAACCCGGGCCTCGACTGATCCGGTATGGTTTCACTTTGATGAACTCGCTTTACAGTTTTGGCAAAAGTGTTTTACATCTGATGCCATTCCTGACACAACCCTCACCATTTACCCGGACTTGGGACCGGCACAACAGATACAGTGGCTTGTGGTCGTGGGTGGGTGGGTGTGTTGGTTGGTTCTGTCTGTCGGTCTATCTATCTACCGTATTTTCCGCCGTACATGTCGCATCTATTCACTCTGCTCACATATGATTGTACAGCCACACATCCAGGCTGTCATATTGTAAAGTTTGCAGATGATACAGCGGTGGTGGGATGCATCACAAACAATGATGAGTCCAGCTACAGACAGGAGGTGGAACACCTGGAGAGCTGGTGCAAAGAGAATAATCTTCACATGAATGTGAAGAAGACAAAGGAGATGATTGTGGACTTCAGAAGGAACAAACACACACCCCACTGAACATAAGTGGATCTGCAGTGGAAGTGGTCTCCAGCTACAAATACTTGGGTGTACACATGAATGATAACCTCAGCTGGAGCAACAACACCACCAGCCTGATCAAGAAAGGTCATCAGAGACTCTACTTCCTCAGACGGCTGAGACGAGCTGGTCTGAGCAGCCCAGTCCTCACCTCCTTCTACAGGTGTGCAGTGGAGAGCGTCCTGTGCTCCAGCATCAACGTGTGGCATGGAGGCTGCACAGCTGCAGAGAGGAAAGCTCTACAGAGAGTGGTGAAGGCTGCACAGAAGATGTTGGAGTCAGTCTCCCCACCATCACAGACATGTACACCTCCAGATGCAGGAAGAGAGACACCTGCATCATGAAGGACCACACTCACTTCAGGACAGAGGTTAAGGAGCATCAAGTGTAGAACCACTAGACTGAGGAACAGCTTCTACTCTGAGGCTGTTAGACTCATGAATAAATAACCAGAATAATCACTGTGAAAAAAACCAATCACATGATGTTGCTGTGTTCATTCATGCTCATCGTGACCTCGACGACTATTCAACGTCTTGCTCTTGGAGTGACGTTTGTTGGTCCACCACTCCTGGGGAGGTAACAATGGTCTTGAATTTCCTCCATTTGTTCACAATCTGTCTGACTGTAGATTGGTGGAGTCCAAACTCTTTACAGATGTTTTGTAACATGTTCCAGCCTGATGAGCATCAACAACTGTTTTTCTGAGCTCCTCAGAAATCTCCTTTGTTCCTCCATGATCCACTTCTACAAACATGTTGTGAAGATCAGACTTTGATAGATCAAGTTCATTAAATCAAACAGGGTGTCCACTCACACCTGATCATCATCATTGATTGAAAACATCTGACTCTAATTTCACCTTCAAATTAACTGATAATCCTAGAGGGTCACATACTTTTACCACTCACAAATATGTAGTATTGGATCATTTTCATCACTACATAAATGAGCAAGTACGGTATAATATTTTAGTCTTGTTAGTTTAACTGGGTTCTCGTTGTCTACTTTTAGGACTTGTAAGACGATCTGATGATGTTTTAGGTCATAGTTTTGCAGAAATATAGAAAATTATAAAGAGTTCACAAAGTTTCAAGCCCCACTGTACGTATATTACAACAGTACCATAATTACGTTTG
>JBBPBX010033883.1:0-12094 GCA_038048925.1 Garcialebias charrua
TCAGCCTTTAGTGCTCCAAATGGCTCTGTGATGGACTGACAACCTGCCCAATAGAGAGGTAATTTGAAGGTTTATGTAGATGGCTT
Source organism: Garcialebias charrua (assembly GCA_038048925.1). Taxonomy (NCBI): domain Eukaryota; kingdom Metazoa; phylum Chordata; class Actinopteri; order Cyprinodontiformes; family Rivulidae; genus Garcialebias; species Garcialebias charrua. Next base: position 87 of record JBBPBX010033883.1, read on the forward strand.
TGTTTAGAGGCCTGGAAGGCCCAAAAGTGGAAACTTGAAGAACGGTCCCTACTTTTATAGGAGAGCCCGTTTATGTGACACAAACATCAGAAGGAAAGAGGAAACATGGTGAGCCTTCATCTGATCACATTTATCAGTCAGGAACTGATCACTGACCCACAGACATCTGCTCATGAGAACAGATAACATCAGAGGTCAGTCTGCTCCTGCTGGTCAAAAAACTGGATCGTACCAAGTACTGACCCACACCGAGATGGGCTCTGTGCATTCCTATGGCCAACTTGTGTTAACCGGACATGTTATCAGATCCTCCCTTGTACAGCTGCAAGCAGCCTGGAAGGAATGGAGCAGTAAATTTGGGAAACTGTCAGTTTCAGCCAATGAGGGGACTCTGTTGTTGGACTGGAAGAAATAGAGACTGAAGAGAAGAAGCATGCTGCTTGTGTGTGCGTGTTTACTGTAATGTGTAACATTTTGTTTTTTCCTAACCAGAGAAGGGAGGTGTCTGTAGCCCCATCCTTTATGTAAAATCATACGTATGGCATGATGTAATTCTACTTGGTCCTCTTTGTTTGTTTGCTGCTACCATAATCTTAACTGGAGTTAGTGGGAGAGATCATATCTCTCCAGTTTTAGTTTCTCTCCATTGGCTCCCTGTCAGATTCAGAATAGAATTCAAAATCCTACTTCTAACCTACAAAGCTCTCAACAACCTAGCTCCATATTATACTAAAGATCTTATCGTTAAATATTTTCCTAACAGAGAACTTGTGGTTCCTTAAGTTCCCTTATCAGTCAGTCACTCGGTGTAACACTATTGCTATGGGAATTTGCACCCCCGCGCGATTACCTGAAGGAATACATTCATGCCTTTACGTTAGGGGGCGTCAGTGTCCCCCCAGAGGCCCCGCCCTCTGGGTACTTAAGACGCGGGTGCCCATCCAAACGGTCTCTTTTTGCCCTTCACCTTGCTTAAAACCTGAACTTCGTGGGACTTCTCTGTAGACACATCACTCGTTAGAGGTGAGCACGCTCCCTACGCTGAGCGTACAGAGAAATTTCCTACGTATTGCTGGGCTGGCGAAAGCTAGTCCAGCGTTTTTTTCTCCTAACCTCGAAGCTTCTCTCTTCACAGCTGCTTCGCTCGACGGCGCTAATTGCGTCACACCGCTACCCTGCTAACGAGTAGCAGGCTAGCCAGCGAAAGCGACGCGACGAAGGAGACGTCTCCGGACAACGTTAGCACTGCTAACGAGCTTGACTCTTCTCAGCAATGGCTCCTGAGAAGGTAAAGTGAAAACCCAAAATTATAAGAAGACCAGCAGGCCAGCGATCCCCAGCTCCCGTGCCTTTTCTTTTCTGCTGTTCCGCCGCTCGGTTAGCGGACGCTAACCACACAACACGCTACCTGCTAAGCTAACAGGGCTAACAGGCTAGCAGCCGCGAGCAGCTCAGCGAGAGGACTTCTTCGGACGAAGAACTCCAGCAGGTCAGCGAGCTCCGGCTCCCAAACCTGCTTTAGCGGATGTGGCTACCCCCTTTCAGCATCGGACACCCACAAGGCCTGTCCGACTTGCTCAGGGATACTACACGCGAAGACACTCGACACTTTTCTTGTGGATGACCCTGGAGAAAGGCAAGTGGAAATCGAGTAACCCCGTTGCTAACTGGCTAGCTTCCACGGTTAGCCCGGCTAACCGAGAGCACCCATGACAACACGGGGCGGACGATCAGCGCTGCTAACATGGTTAGCGCGGTTACGAGCGGACAACGAAGGACTGCATTGTGAGGTATGTGAAAATGCTTGGTCTAGCTTGCTAGCTAACCTTCTCTCATGTTTTGCCTGTTTCGCTATCCTGTGTAGCCGAATAGACGATAGAGTTCATCGCATAACTAAGTTTGTTTACCGATGCTGCGCTGCTCGATGGCCCGTTTAGCACTGCTAGCGGGCTTAAGAGTACCTCCACATTTAGCCCTTGCTAACAAGGAGGCTCTCTGACCAGCACAGCCCAGGAGGAGGAATTTCAGCTCACCTGTTCAGCTACGCTAACTGGTAGTTTTCCTATACCCACGACGAGAACATTGTGATGCTGAGAGCTTATCCACCTATGAGGCTATGGATGACTCTCAGTCGTTAATCATGTCAGGGCCCGAGGGACCCTGGTGGGGTGGACAAGGACGAGCGGCCTCGATGTTGCAGGCCTACCAGGCAGAAAAGCTGCAGGAGCTGCAGGGGGCCACCAACAAAAGGAAAGAAAAGCCACATCTCTGTGCAGAAGTCACGGGTCACCCCAGTACTTCTCCTGCGATGCAGAGAGAAAGCAGAGGCCTGCATGACCCTGAGATGCCCCTGCACCATTACAGGCGCTTTCACTCACAGAGGGAGTAAAATGCTGAACTTTTACCACCAGTACCTGTGTTAGAAGAGCACAGACTAGCTGGTTCAGAACGTTTAAACACACAAGAACACTCAGACGCTTGTGTAATAAAGAGAAATTGCCGTCCACACACGACAATAAAGTCTCAGACTACTGAGTACTTCCTGGTCCCAAAATGGGAACAGGGCTTGAGGCCCATCTTGGACCTCCGGGATCTGAACAGAAGAAGAAAGACGTACAAACCCAGGATGTTGACACTCAGACGAGCCATCTGCTCGGTTCAATTGAGAGATTACTTCTGCACAGTGGATCGGAAAGACGCTTTCCTCCACGTGAACATCCTGCCCTGCCACAGAAAATATCTCCGCTCTGCCTTCAGGGGCTCCGCGTCCGAGTTTTTTGGCAGTACCTTTTGACCTGAAAACCGCATCCCGGGCATTCATGAAATGCCTGGATGCCTGACCCCGCTGAGGGATAAAAGGGTCAGGGTTCTGAATTATTTAGACGATCTGTCCATTCCTGGACACAGCAGAGTCCAGGAACCGCAGCACCCAGAGAGGGTGATGTCTCATCTGGAAGCTCTAGGTTTTTGTCATAAACCTGGCAAGAAGCAACCTGGTCCCATCCCAGATTACCGTATTTCTGGGAGTACAGCTCAACTCCACACTGTACAGGGCAAGGTTCTCGGAGGCATGGGTTTCAGCCCTCCATCTCTGCCTAGCATGTTCCAGCAAGGCCAGAGAGTGTCTCTCAAGCTGTGCCAGAGTCTCTCGGACCTGTTGGCAGCAGATATTGTCTGTGTGCCCCGGACCCTATTAAGAATACACCCTCTGCAGATATGGATCAACAAACAAATGTATCCTGCAGAAAAGCAATCTGAAACCATCCCAGACTACCGTATTTTTGGGAGTAAGGATCGATACCATGTCGTACAGAGCACGACTTTCAATGGAGCATATTTCTTCGATACGTCTCTGTCTGGCACATTTTCAACTGGGCCAGAGAGTGTCCCTCAAGCTCTGCCAGTGCATTTTGGGCCTGCTGGCAGCAGCCATTCCCTACGTGCCACAGGCACTATTAAAAATGCGTGCTCTGCAAATATGGCTAAACAAACAAACGCGTCCTGCCCCCCCTCAGGCGTGCAGGGAGGATTTTGATCAGCTCAGAGTATCTGACCGCCTCAAAGGGAGGATGGGAAGCAGTCTGCAGAAACCAGAATGCCCAAAGCCTCTGGAAACAATGGGAAGAAAGATTAAACATCAACTTCCTGGAATTGAAGGCTGTTTACCTGTCAATGAAACACTTTTTCAAAGAAAAAGGGGGCTGATTGCAAGACAACATGTCCTGGTAAAGTCAGACAACAGGACAACAGTGTCCTACATCAGCAGGGAGAGAGGGACAAGGTCCCGACCCCTCCTCAGTCTGACACACAAGCTGCTTACGTGGTACGGCCCCAGAATACTGTTCCTGAGGGCGACAAACGTCCCGGGCGAGACAAACCACGGGACAGACACACTCTCAAGAAGACCGCTGTTGGCCTCAGAATGGAGGCTGAACCCACAGGTCATGGACCAGATCTGGTCACGATACGGGCTGGCATCCGTCGATCTGTTCAAATGCAAAACCATCACGCACTGTGCTCTGTGCTTCTCTCTGAAGGTAACAGATGCACCGCTGGGAGCAGATGCTCTGGCCCACAGCTGGTTAGCAGGGGCGCTATATTACGCGTTTCCCCCGTCCCACTGGTGACATTAGAACGTGTATGCAAGGGAGCTCTTTCCCTGATATCAATAGCCCCCAGATGGCCACAGAAACCGATGTTTTCAGAGATAATCTCACTCTTGTCAGGAACACCGTGGCAGCTGCCCCCTTACAGGGACCTGTTGACTCAGGCACACGGGCAAGTCTTTCATCCACGTCCAGAACTATGGCAGCTCTCAGCCTGGCCACTGAGAGGAACAGGCTGATGGCCTCTGGCCTTCCCAGCAACGTCATAAACATGATACAAGGAGCCAGAGCACAGTCAACTCAGACTCTCTACGCTCGTAAATGGCGTGTTTTTGAGGCTTGGTGTCTGGAGAGGAATATTATTTTATATTCCTGTGACTTGGTCCAACTCCTCACTTTTTTACAGGACCTGCTGGAGAAAGGCCGCTCATTTTTCTACCATTAAGGTGTTTTTGTCAGCCATCTCGGCATGCCACGAAGGCTGGAGGGGTAAAACACCCGGTGCTCACCTTCTTATGATACTTTCATGAAGGGCGTACTGAGGAAAAGACCCCCAGCAGGACGTTGGCCCCTGATTGGGACCTACAGTTAGTCCTGGATGCTCTTTGTGAGCCTTCCATTTAAGCCTATTAGTAGCATTAAGATAGATTTGTTATCTTATAAAACTGCCTTGCTCTTAGCTCTTTGCTCAGCTAAACGTGTGGGTGACCTCCATGTTTTATATGTACACCCAATGTGTACTAGGTTTGCCCCTGACGGGTCAAAGGTCACCCTACATCCAAACCCTGCATACGTACCAAATGTTCCAACTCTAAATCCCAGAAGTCTAGATTTTGGTCTCTCAACTTTTCCTCCCTACCCTATCCTCACTGAAGGACAGAGGAGGTTGAATGCACTCTGCCCTGCCAGGGCCCTAAGTGATTACATTGAAAGAACTGTCAGTTAGAGAAAATCAAACCAGCTGTTTGCATGTTTTGCCAATCCAGCTGCTGGCAGAGCCCTTTCAAAGCAGCGTCTCTCACACTGGGTGACTGATGCCTTAAAGAGGGCATACAGCAACAAAGGTCAACAGGTGCCCTCTGGGGTACACACCCATTCCACTCGAGTCCTAGCTGCCTCGTGGTCCCTTTTTCCAGGGCGTACCAGTTGCAGACATCTGTGCTACTGCAAACTGGAGTTCAACGACATGTTTGCAAAGCATTACAGTTTGGATGTCACTGCATGTGACGTCACTCAGGCTGTACTCTCTAACTCAGAGTAGAGAACAGCCAAAACGCCTGATGTATAAGGCTGAAGTTCTCACAAGCATGCATTTTACTGAGCATTTCAAGGGTGTGAATGAATTATGTTCCCATAGCAATAGTGTTGCACCGAGTGACTGACTGATAAGGGAACTGAAAGTTATGCACCATAACTCATGTTCCCTGAAGGAGGGAACGAGGTGCAACACAGTTGGCCCTTTTCAATGCTGAAGCTCGGTGAAGTGCACTTGGAGACCGTTTGGATGGGCGCCCGCGTCTTAAGTACCCAGAGGGCGGGGCCTCTGGGATGACGCTGACGCCCCCTGCCGTAAAGGTGTGAATGTATTCATTCAGGTAATCGCGCGGGGGCGCAAATTCCCATAGCAATAGTGTTGCACCTCGTTCCCTCCTTCAGGGAACATGAGTTATGGTGCATAACTTTCAGTTTTCAAAAGCAGAATGGGGGGGAAGATCTTTCAGTTATCAGGCTCCTCTCGTGGAACCAACTTCCAGTTTCTGTCCATGAGGCTGACCCATTGTCCAGTTTTAAAACTGAGCTCAAGTCGAAGTTCCTTTTTGATAAATTCTATAGTTAGTGTTGACTTGGTCTTTTGACCGATACCTTAGTTTTGCTGCTATAGACTTAGACTGCTGGAGGATAAATTAACCTAATTTCATCAAATGAATAGTTACAATTGAATAATTTGTATTTTTGTAATTGCTACTATCTTAACATGGTTTTATTTACTGGGTATTTATATATTTCCTCCTAATGAGTGACCTGCTCGCCTCCATTCTGGACCTGCCATTGTGCATCTGTTCCTCCTTCCTGTTCCTCTTGAACCCAGCCAGTCAAATTAGATGGCCTCTTGTCCTGAGCCTGGTTCTGCTGGAGGTTTCTTCCTGTTAAAAGGGAGTTTTTCCTTTCCACTGTTGCCATTGTGCTTGCTCAGAATGGGAGACTGCGATGAAATGAAGAGTCAGTGCAATCTGCTGACATCCTTCCTTAGATTTAAAACTTTTCTCATTGACATTTATAATGTATGAGAATATTTCTGTTAACTTATTACAGGGAACCCCCGACCTACGTACGAGTTTGGGACCTAAGAACCGTTCGCAGCTCGATCCGTTCGTAGGTAGGGGGTGAAAATTATATTTAAAAAAAAAAATTATTCATTCATTCATTCATTCAACCTTTATTTATCATGCTAACGGAGCGCGCGCACACATTTAAGCATGTAAAGTAGTGTACTGTAATGTTAAACATTGCTATTCACATTTACAGAATAAATAAAAATATATTTTCTTACTTTGAGATGGTCAAAGCCGACATAGGTTGCCATGCGTTGATTGTTTTCGGGCCAAGCAGCGCGGGGGCCGGCAAGCCACCGCAGCTGCTCCAGACCTGTGTTAGCTAGCTGGCTAGCTTCTGCTAGCCAAGCCATGAGCTAGTGTTGGAGCGGCGGCGCGATCAATCTGCAGCTGCTGCTCCAGCCGCTGCTCCAGCCTGAGACGTCCACAGAGCTATTCCAGCTAGTAATTAATCCACATGATGCGATCCTGGTCACCAGTGTTCAAAAGGCCGGCTCCCGTGTTAGCTCCAGTGTTAGCTCTGGAGCTAGCCAGGCCGGAGGTGTAGCCAGGCCGGCCGGAGGTGTTCGCACGGCGGCCTGGCACGATCGGCGATAAATCCGCTGCCTGAGACATCCACAAAGTTCACAGAGACGTTTCCAGCTAGTAATTAATCCATATGAAGCCATCCTGGTCACCAGTCTTCGTCCAGCTCTCGGCAGCTAACCTAAGATGGCGTCCGGTCCGGTGTTCTACATTAATTTGTGACCGGAGACCCCAGTGACTGAACCTTAAATAGCGTCCGGTGTTCTACATTAATTTGTGACCGTGTAAACTGAAGACCTACTTCCTGTTTCCCAAAATTGCTCAAAAATTGCTCAAAAATGATCAGAAATGATCTTTTTTATCATAATTATTATTTATAAAGCCTTTAAAACAACCAGAGCTGCAACAAAGTGATGTACACATGAAATTAAGAACATTTAAACACAAAAAAAAAAAAAAAAAAAATAATATATATATATATTTTTTTTTTTAATTCATATTTTTATTAAATATGATATGTTCGTAAGTCCCGTGGTTCGCAGGTCGATGGGGTCGTAGGTCGGGGGTTACCTGTATTTTTACATATGAATGTTTCTGTTTAGTGTCCTGAGATGACTTCTGTTGTGTCTTGGTGCTATATAAATGAACTGAATTGAACTGAACTAAAATTGAATTGAGACATAAAGTAGGAGGAGTATGTATGTCTTATCTTTGTATGCATAATTATGACAGTAGATTATAAAAAGCTCAACAGAGCTGGGGCTTTTTTACTGGGGACTTTTTTGAGGTTCATTCCGCTTTTGGGCTTGGACTGTAGATTACCTCCTGTTGCACTGGGCCATTTTGGCTCAATAACAGTGGGATGGTTTAGAGGACTAGTATTTGATTTTGACTTTATATTTCAATCAATCAATCAATCAATCAATCAATCAATCACCTTTATTTAACCAGGTAGAGCCCGTTGAGATCGAGATCTCTTTTACAAGGGTGACCTGGTCAAGTGGTCAGTAGCACACATCACATTGGCAATAGGCATTTGCACTTATCAAAAAGAAAATAAAGAAAACTACAATCACAGTAAACAAATGTTGACAGTTCAAAACCAACAGGATATGACAGATTTCTATATACATTATATACAAAACAAGCAGACAAAAAAAAAACCCAACAACAATGACATGTATTTTTATATAACCTACACAAAAAGTACATTTTCAGGTGCACAACACATTTTTTATATCTTTCACTCTTAATAAAATCGTTGCCGGAGCACACAAAACTTGAACGGTTGTCTGGGCATTCCTCTGGCTAATCAATTGACAAGTCGACAGCTTCCTGACCTCTTCCCACGAAGGCAGAGCACAGTTTAAATTCTATTTGTCCAGAGGGTATGCAAGGGTCGCACAATGACAGGTCTAAGTCAAGTTAGTGGAAGCCGATCTTGAACCTCCCACAACTGGATGGATCAATGACAGGAGAATTACAGGATGAGTTTTGATCAATGGTCGACATTGGTCAAAAGAGTCTGAGGTTGGCTAAATCCAAATGCACTAGATATTACTTGGTTAGATATAGAGCAAACTTTATGTAATAATATTAGGGTTTCAGATCTGCCATTTATTAGTATCAATATAAAAAAACATGTCTGCTTTAAAAGTATCAGTATTAACTCATCTCTGACAGCATGGTGGGAGTATCTGAAAATGACAAATTCTTTACTACTCCCATGCAGACAAACACCAATCTGGAACAATCCTGACATACAGAAAGAAAATAATATGTTAAATTTCTCAGGTTGGAGACTTAAGGGAATTGAACGTCTGGAACAGATATTTGATGGTGTAGAATTTATTTCATTTAATGAATTAATAATAAAATATGGCATTGACAATAAATACTTCTTAGAATATCAACAAATTAAGTCTATTGTAAAAAAGAAATTTAAGCTTAATAGAGAATTGTTAGTGACACCAATATGCGTGTCAGAATTCATTAATCTTAAACAACCCAAATTGTTATCTAAATATACAAGAAATTGTCTAGAATCGATGACTCCATAACACTTCCTGTTGCAAAATGGGAGTCAGATTTATCAGTCAACTTTGACCAAAACACCTGGTCTCAAATATGTTTAAAAACATTTAAAATGACTAGAATATCTAATTTACATTTAATACAGTATAAAGTTCTCTATAGAGTACACTATACAGGTCAGCGAATGTTTAAGATGGGATTTACATCATCCAACAATTGCTCACAGTGCACAAGTAATATACCTGATGATTATATTCACGCACTCTGGTTCTGTCCACCCGTTCAGAGGTTCTGGGTACAGGTATGTGAAGACTTGTCTAAATGTTTGAAATGTAATATCCCACTCTCTCCATCTGTTTGCTTATTGGGTATCTTTGAAGATGTTATACTAGAAAAAAATACATCCTGTATGCTTTTCACTGCCTTATGCATCGCAAAGAAAACCATACTCCTAAATTGGAAAAATAAAAATAATCTTAGCATTAATCAGTATAAAAATCTTCTGTTAGATCATATTAGTCTTGAAACAGCTTCTGCCGACACATCGAATCAATCTATTTGGCATTCTTTGGTGTCTGCTGGGGGCGGCATGCGGGCCCTCGGGTGGTCTGTGGCTGCGGTCATGGGTCGCCGGTCGGTGACCCGGCTGTGCTGGGGTGGGTGCCGGGAGCTTGGGATTCTGGGGGCGTGTCGTCCCCGGGCTGGGGCCTGGTGGGGGTCGGGGGTCTTGGGCTCTGGCGGGCGGGTTGCCGGGCTATGGGCTGGCTCACGCTCTGGTGCCCGGCCCTGGCCGGGGGCCCTCGGCTCGCTGGTGGGTTGGGGGTTCATGCGCTGGGGGGTTGGGTGTTTGGGGGCGTGACTGGTGGCCATGGGAGGAGGCAGGTTGTCCCAGCCTGGGTGTCTAGTGTGTTATGTGTTCTGAAAGTTGTTAGTATGAAGGGTGGGTGTAGTATTTCTTCTGGGGTGGGGATTGAGTGGATGTCCTTGATGATGGTCTGGGACCATGCATGGCCGGTGGGCGGGCCCTTTACTATGGTGGGGGCCCGCTCCCGGTGCTTCCTGTCTCTGACGGCGGTTGGGCGGGCGCTCTTGGCCGTGTCGTCCATGTGGGATTTCGTGTCCTCCTGGGCGGCGGGCTGACTGCAGTTAGCAGGGGTTTTGGCGGCCCTGGTGGGTGTGGGCTGTTGGTCCTGCTGGTGGTGGCCCTCGTGGCCATGTCCCTCTCTGGTCTGGGGCTCAACAAGCCTGGAGGTCGGAGAGGTGTTTGGCCTCGATCCTTGGGTGGACGTTGGCGAACTGGGGGGGTATGCAGGGTCAGCGGGGGAGCTGACTCGCTGTGGGAGCAATGTTCCTGCAGTTATTTTCTCCCCATCCCTCACCACGCGCCTCCGCCCTCTTCATTTCAAATTAATACATGTAGGGATTTGAGGCTCAGGTGTGCTGCAACGTTTTTACATCTCTGTTGTTCAGAACCACCTGGAACTCAATTTTATTATACACCTTAGACATTCATTTATATACATCCTCATAAAATTCACATATAGGAAATTGGGGTGAGCACTATGGTTATGGGTGGCGAGATGACACCATTCTCGCCTACCGTGCCTGTGCTCACTCACAATTATGCATTTAGACAGTAAGGGCCTGGGTTAGAGTTGGGGTGGAGGGGAAACTGGCATAATGCCAGCCTTTGCTCCTTCTCTTTCCCTTTTTAAGTACACTTTAAAACAACACACATCATCAGCACATTTGGGGACGGGGGTGTATGTGTCGGGGTCTAGGTTTGTTAAAAAATTCTCTGACCCCCTTGGTTCTCTGGCGGCTATTCTGGGGGTGGGGTCTGGTAAGGTGACGGGCGGTCGGGTGTTGTTTTGGACTATGGGGGGGTTCGGGGCCTGGGGGATCGCTGTGGGTGGGGCTGGCATTGCGCTCCCCCTGGGGCTGCTTGGGCCCGGGTGTCCTGTCCTGTCGGCGGGGCGCGGGTTGGGCAGAATCTTGAATGTCTGCTACTCTCCACCCAGGCCCGGCGGCCGCAGAGTCAGCTCTGCCCCCCCTGACAGACTGGACGACGGGAAGTTTTTTGTTTGTTTGTTTTTAATCTCAGAGTGTGCATCATTCTATTTTTCCCAGCTTTGTTTGTCTGTCATACTACAGTTCGAGGGGGGCGGGTGCAAACTAATTGTTTCAAACAGAAACACACGCTCACCATTGTCCGTGTATCATGGATATTCTAACTTTTTTCCAACAAAACAAGAGGACAACGTATGACACAGTGGAATAAATGAGAGCAGACAGGAAGCGGCACCATCCATTTCAGTTGGAAACGTATCACTGAAGTCAACCTGACTTTTTTTTTTTAAAGCTAGAAATTAGGAAGATTTTGAGCTAACCAGCAACGTTAGCTTGGAAGCGTTGCAAATAAAAAGACCAGAAAGAACTTCTAAAGGTAAGAACCACTGTGCTTTCTGTGACATGAGTAGTCCAATATAAACTTATGGCTGTGCAGATAATAAATGTACAGTATTTTGTTTATTTGATATACTGTCTGCATAACATTAATCTTGCATAATTGTGGTGTGTAGTGGTGGAGAAAGTACTCTAACACTGACTGTACTTAAGTAAAAGTACAAATAAACAGACAAAATGTACTCTAGTAAAAGTAGAAGTACCATATTAATGTTTTTACTTAAGTAAAAGTAAATAAGTACTTGCTTTTAAAAATACGTAAAGTATTAAAGTAAAATCACTTGCTGAAAGTATTAACTAGTGCAATGGCCTACAATATAATAATACAGCAGACCCCCTACTTATAAGAACTGTTCGCAGCTCGATTCTGTCGTAGCTAGGGGGTGAAATTAGCGTCCCGTTCGTAGGTCCTTATTCCGTTCGTAGGTCCTTATTCCGTTCGTAGGACGCGGAAATACCGCTAACGAGCACTGCGCACACATTTAAGCATGTACAGTAGTGTACTGTAATGTTAAACATTGCTATTCACATTTACAGAATAAAT
>JBBPBX010033883.1:12662-26712 GCA_038048925.1 Garcialebias charrua
ATTTATACAGGCTAGCCTCGTTGAGTCACGGGGACTCATTTACAAGAGGGACCTGTCTCACTCACACCAAACAACCATCCACTCTCACACTCACACCTAGGGTCAATTTAGAGTCACCAATCAGCCTAACAAGCATGTTTTTTGGTCTGTGGGAGGAAACCGGAGTACCCGGAGGAAACCCACGCATGCACGGGGAGAACATGCAAACTCCACCCAGAAAGGCCCCGGACCGGGATTTGAACCGGCAACCTTCTCGCTGAGAGGCAGCAGCTCTACCAGTTGTGCCACCGTGCTGCCCATGAATTAAGCCATATGAAGCCATCCTGGTCACCAGTCTTCAAAGGCCGGCTCCCTGTGTAGCCGAAACTGACCTAAGATGGCGTCCGGTGTTCTGCTGTAACTAGTGACCCTGTAAACTGGAGACTTTCAAAGCAGCCGTGACTGACCTAATGGCCTCCGGTGTTCTGCCTTAACTTGTGACCGTGAAAACTGGAGACCTTCTTCCTGTTATGACCGGAAGTTGCACATTTATTGCGCAATCATGACAAAAATGATCAGAAATGATCATTTTTATCATAATTATTATTTATAAAGCCTTTAAAACAACCACAGCTGCAACAAAGTGATGTACACATGAAATTAAGAACATTTAAACACACAAAAAAAAAAATTATTATTTTTTTAATACAGTAATGTCATATTTTTATTAAATATGATACGTTCGTAGGTCCCGTTGTTCGTAGGTCGATGGAGTCGTAGGTAGGGGGTCACCTGTAATAATAATAATAATGATTTCAATTTATACCACACTTTTCATTAATAAAAATCTCAAAGTGCTACAGCAAATAAAACAAGTGATAAAATCAAGTAAAATCAATAATAATATCAACTAAGATTAAAGACAGAATCATGTGGAGGCAGAATAGGCCTGCTTAAAAAAATAAATAAATAAATAAAACAAGTGATAAAATCAAGTAAAATCAATAATAATATCAACCAAGATCAAGATAAAATCATGTGGAGGCAGAATAGGCTTGCTTAAAAAGAAAAGTCTTTAAGCCGTTTTTGAAGTCAACCAGTAGCTGTGTTTCCATCCATTTTCATTTCGATTTTTGAGCTAATTTTTGAAATCTCGCAAATATGTAAATACAAATTAATGCGAAGCAGAAGTGTTTCCATCTGCTGGCTTGAAGCGCATCTACCAAGCCACGCACAGCGTCATTACGTCAGACGTCAGCGTCATTACGTCAGACGTCAGCACTGCGCATGTCCAGCGCATGTCTACAGTAAACAGGAAGTAGCAGTTGAAAACAGAACCTGGCCACACATCTCGTCAAAATGGAGAGAATATTTCAGGTACGTGTTGCTATCGGTCGAGTTGTATTTATTCTGTCATACAAACTAGTTTTAGCGATGTTACATGTTGTCCGGAGCGGAAACAGCTGATCAGTCACGTGACGTGAATGTTCGCTTCGGCAGCACGAGTCGGCAAATGTGTTTCCATCTGTCGCTGTGCGCATCTGCTCATTTTCGAACATCCCAAAAACCACCTCAAGCGAGCGTATAAACTTTTTGGCGAACTTGAGAAAGTAAATACGGATTTTGCCGTTTCCATTAAGCTTTTCTGCTGCGATACTTCAAAATGCGCACCTAGAAACCTTGATGGAAACACGGCTAGTGACTGTGGAGCTCTCAGGTAGTCAGGGAGGGAGTTCCATAGGCGGGGGGCAGCCACACAGAATGCCCGGTCTCCCATGGTCCTTAATTTGGTTCGTGGAATGTGAAGTAGATTACTGTTCTGTGATCGTAGAGACCGGGTGGATGAATATGGTGCAAGAATGTCCTTTAGATAGTCAGGTGAAGTTCCGTGTAAGCATTGGTGTGTAATGAGAGCAGTTTTGTACTGAATTCTGTAGGTGACAGGAAGCCAATGGAGGTTATGGAGAATGGGTGTAATATGTTCAAATTTACGAGCTCTCAATAAAATCCTTGCTGCACTGTTTTGAATATATTGAAGCTTCTGAAGATTTTTGCCAGGGATTCCAATAAACAGGGAGTTGCAGTAGTCGAGCCTGGAGGAGACAAAGGCATGGACGAGTTTCTCAGCATCAGAAAAAGTTAGGGATGGGCGAAGTCTGGAGATGTTTCGAAGATGGAAGAAGCAGGTTTTAAACAGATGCTTAATGTGATTTTCAAATGTAAGATGAGAGTCCATTTTTATTCCAAGATTTGTAACAGAGGTGGAGAGGGGGATGTCTTGACCAGAGAAGGAGATTGTTGTTAAATGTGCCTACTGTATGTATATTTTCTGTAATACAATAATAGTGTTGAGCCATTTTAATGAACAATACTGCAGATAATACATGTTTTTATTGTGTTTACTCTGTGACACAGTTCACACTTGGACTTGTGATTCTGTGTGTCAGAATTTCAGGGATGACATGCAGAGTTAAATGTCATTAAGCAAAATAAGAATAATAAGGAATGAATATACCTTTGAAAGTTTTTATTTAACACAAAGTAAAACCAATGTGTCATTTTAACTGCAGTAAACACATTTGAGTAAAAGTTGTCTGCCTGAAAAAAGGAGCATTAGACCTAACAAAGGAATGGTCGAGTTCCAGGAGTGGTCACAGAGCCGCTGTTCAACTTGAAGCAAATAAAATGTTGAAAAAAATATGCCCCCTTGAAAAAATAGAATGCCCCCCCATTGAATTGTTTCTGCAGCCGGGTCTGTCTCCACCCCAGAATGAATGGGGCTACCTCCTGGGTTTGTATGTAGGCTGCCCCATGTAGGAGGCAGGTACATGTCTTGGATCTAGGGGGTATAGAGTGTATATCGGGATTATGAATGGAACGTGTCGTTATTGTTTGTCTTTCTGTGAGTGAGGGTGAGGATGAGGGTGGGTCTGAATGAGTGTGTCTGTGTATGAATGTTTGTCAGGCTGGGACTTGGGCTGCCCCCTCTCTGATACATCTGAGGCTACTCAGTGTCGCGCTCCTGCCGCGTGGCCACCTGGTGGGTGTTCCTTTGCCTGCGGGCGTGCTTGGGGCCCTCACTGTCTGGGGTTGGGCGCTTGGGCGTGTGTCGGCTCGGCCTGGTGGCTGCCTGGTGGGGCTCGGGTCTCCTGGTCCTGTCGGGTCTGGGCCTGAGGGGTGGGCGTCCCCGGTGCCCGGGCCTCGGTGACCGGCCCTGGGGCTACGTTGGTGCAGCGGGCTCCGGCGGGGGCCTGTGAATTTGTCGCTGTTGACCCCGGGGGGTCATTGTGTGTAGTCACTGGTGGGGCTTCTCCTGTTCTCCCCTTTGGTCGGATCTGGGGAGTTGGTGAGTGGCTCGTCCTGTTCGGGTGGCCCTGGGGACTCTGGGCTCGGGGTCCTGCTTGGGGTCTTGGGCTCTGGTTGCCCCTTTGCCTGCCTCGGGCCTTGGGGGGGCGGATCTCTGATTCCTCACGATTACTATTGAATGTTCTATTGGAGGAAACTTTTTCACTTATGCATGCTCACAACCACACGCAAATGGATGCAGGGATGTATATGTAGATATATGCAGATATGTAGATGGGTATATGAATGAATATGAATGTATATGTATGTATACTGTATATATATTTGTAGGTATGGTATGTATATTTATGGAAATCTACTGCAAGGTCATAAATGTTATTAGTCTTTATGCATGTGTTGCTGTGTTCTGTCATGTACTTTGCAGGATTGCAGACGGAAGTTGGGTGTGTTTGCCTTGTGCTCTTTTGTGGATAATTGTTGTGTTTTTTTTGTTTTACTTTCTGTGTTTCCTTTTCTTTCTCTCTATTATAAAAAATTAATAAAAAATTCATATCAGAGTGAGAGGATGGCTGTAAGGTGAGAAGGGAGACCATCTATAAAGGAAAAAAAAAACCAGCCTGAGTGACGTCACATGCAGTAACATCCAAACTGTAGTACTTTGCAAAAGTGTTTAATGAGCTCCAGTTCACAACGCAAATGTCTGCAACTGGCACGCCCTTGAACAGTGACCACGAAGTGGCCAAGCCCCTAGTTGAGTGAGCGTGCACTCTAGGGGGCACCTGTTGACCTTTGCTACTGTACGCCCTTTTAATGACCTCCATCACCCAATGTGAGAGGCGCTGTCTTGATAGGGCCTTTCCTGTAGCAGGTGCGGCAAAGCAGACAAACAGTTGGTTTGTTTCCCTCCATTCGGCTGTTCTCTGTATGTAAGTGCATAGAGCCCTCACAGGGCAAAGAGCCTTTAGTCTCTCCTGTTCCTGAGTAAGGACAGGAGTAGGTGGGAAGGAGGAGAGGTCAAAGTCTAGAATCCTATGGTTCAAGGTCAAGACCTTGGGAGTATAAGCGGGATTAGGCCTTAGGGTAACCTTTGACCCGTCAGGGGCGAATATGGTACATAACGGATGTACAGATAGAGCGTGGCGGTCACCCACGCGTTTCGCCGAGCAAAGAGCCAGTAGAAGAGCAGTTTTATAAGATAGAAGATCTATCTTAATCTCGCTCAGAGGCTCGAATGGCGGCTCGCAAAGAGCCCCCAAGACCAGGCCAAGATCCCAACCAGGGGTCAAGGTCCTGCTGGGTGGCTTGGTTCGAAGCACACCTTTCATATATCTCATTATGATTGGATGAGCTCTAGGAGTCCTGTGTCCCCAGCCCTCATGACAAGCAGAGATAGCTGCAAGGAACACTTTAATCATTGAATAAGAACGACCCTTTTCCAGTAGATCCTGAAGGAAGGTAAGGAGCTGAGCCAGGTCGCAAGCATAAGGAATAATATTCCTTTCTGAGCACCAGGCTTCGAAAATGCGTCACTTCTGCGCGTATAAGGACTGTGTTGACCCAGCACGGGCATTCTGTATGGTTTTCACCACGTTCTCCGGTAGGCCCTAAGCCATCAGCCTGTCCTTTTCAGCTAACAGGCTGGAATTAGTTCCAGTCCCTGGCCTAAGTGGCTGGACTGCATTTTCCTGTGTGAGCCTTTGGGGGTCCACCAGGTTGGGGAGAGGACCTTTACGTTGATATGTTAACAGACCGTACTGATCGAGTTTCGTCGAAGACAGATGAAGTCTATTGATTTTATTAGATCGAGTTGGAGCAAGGAGCTCATTATTTCCCTCCAAAACAGGATGTATTGGATTGAGGGGCTGCAGTTTTTGTAAACGAGCAGACCTCGTAATTCCATTTGGTGTCTCACCCAGTGGGATAATGTTGTGTGTGAGCAAGTCTGATGCAGCTTTGTGAGTGAAGTCACGTGCTGCTTGTTCACCGCTTGGGCGTTGTGTGTCCTTCATGAATAATAAAGGGGCAGCTACAACGTGTGAACGTGGAGATGGTCCTTTGTGACTGGCAGACTTAAGATCATTTGTTGATAAGGAGCCCAGTTTCCTTTCAAAAACAAGAAGAGAAATCTGGTTAGACTCCGATCCGTCTACACCCACAGTAGCATGATCAGAGCTACTGCTGTGATGGTGTAAGGTTTGTGGCTGCCTTGGAGCATCCGTCGTGACTCCTCCATCCTTAGACTCTGTTGACGTGCTCACCTGTCGTGCGAACATGTCACGTGTTCGTCTGGTTAGTGTATTGACCGGCCCCTTGCTTACCATGGAGCGGGGGCTGGAACACGTGTCCTTTCTCACCTGTCTTCGCGAAAGGTGGGAGGTCTGTTCGCAGACGCCTCTGGGTCTGTCCCCTAGAGAATGGCCCTGAGGCACCCTGCTGGGGTTCATTGAATAGACTAACACCCCATGAGCCGTGAGGGAGGGAGATGTGGCCCCCCCCCCTTTATGATGGCTGACAGGCCAGAGAGGCCCGTACTGTTGAAAATATTTGTGTTGTTGTTGTTTTTTATAGTCAATAAAACAGGGTCTGCTGTTTTATGATCTTTATTCGTGCTTATGTGCAATGACATACATGATTTGATGTCACTCACAGCAGGGAGAGCATGGTTTGTGCATGCAACAGAATTATCAGCCATTTGTACTTTGCTACAAATAAAGTCTGAACAAGGTGCGAACATTCCCGTTACCGCGTGGGCGGGAGGTCGTCTAAAATGTAAACGTGGGCCTGGTTCATCAGGCACGTTTTTGTCGGGTGTTAGCTGTTAGCTGAGGAGGCCCTATGCCTGCTTGCCTGGCATGGGACGAACCTATTTTTGCTCCATGCGTGCTCGGAGCGAGGTTGGCTCGGCGGGGGGTCTTTGCCAAGGTTCTTCCTCGAATGCAGGCCGCTTCTGCGGTGGCGCACGCGTCGTCGAGCGGTGCAAAGGCTGTGCAGGTCTGCCTCCAGCAGGCTCCCTGGGGGAGGGGGCGAAACTCCGGCGAGGAATGCCCACCCTGAGAGGTTCAGCCTGCCTGCACCTTTGGTCCAGCTTGGTCCGGATTCGCTCCAAAGTCTGACCAAACAGCCCCTCAGATTCTATTGAATGGTGGAGAAAAGGCACCTTTTGTCCCTCCGGTAAATCCGACAGCATCATCCACAGGTGGCGGATCGCGATGACCACTTCCGCCATACCTCTGCCCTGAGCTACAGCAGCTGTCCCCATCATACGGAGAACAAAGTCTGTTGCTCTGCGGGCTTCATCCAATAAGTCGGCAGCAGCTTGCTTATCCGAGGTTACCTGCAGTTCCTGGAGTTTTTCCGCAAGGTAAGCCTGTATCATTGCGAACGCGTTCATTGCGCGCGCTGCGAGTCCTTGAGCTCTGTAGCACTTCTCGAGAAGAGACGCCGAGGCTCTGCAAGCTTTGCTGGGGAGAGTCGGTTTTGTCCCGGATGACTTGGGAGCTAGGTGGGACGCCAGTGTGTCCTCAATCTGAGGCGCGTTGGCTATTCCCACCTCATCCATTCCTTCCACGTCGAGGAACTGTGAGAGAGGAAGGAGCATGGGCGCTCGTGGTTGAGACCAGGTGCGTGTTAGTTCCGTAAGGAAGTCTGGGAACACAGGCATCCTTTGCCTTGTTGCTACCTGCTGTTTTGAATAAAAGTAGTTCCCCGCCAGCCTCGTGACCTGTTGACGAGGCGGGGGTTCTGGGTATGTGTAACGCGTCCGCTGCTCTGTGGCACAGGTCGAACAGGGCAGGAATAGAAAAATCAGTTTCAGGGAGCACATGTACCGGGGCCCTGGAGAGGTCCTCTCCCGGATCCTCGATTTTGAGCTCTGGTTCCTCCGCTGAAAATTCGCCCGAGGCTGAGATGGAGATCTCATCTTCATTCATCATGCCTCTGGTGTCGAACTCGACTGTTAGGTCCACCATGGGAGCAAGCGGGTCAGGGCTGTCGCCCCATTCGACGCGCGTGCTGTGGTGTAGAGCCATGTTCTCAAGCTCCGGGGTCGGAGTGAGGGTCTCTGTGGTGTCTGGGTCCTGTGGTCCAGCCGAGCTTCCCATGGCCTTAGCCATGAGGTCCACCCGATGCCGTAGCACCGCATCCAGCATCTGGGTGCACTGCAGTGTGGGCAAGAATCGGGCACGTCCAGAGCTTGTCTTGCATGAAATATACCCAGGCAGACTGGACAGGCCTCATGGGTGTCCGTTACTGCGAGGGAAAATCCACAGCCACTGGGACAGGTGCGTGAGGTTGGGCTCGCCGTCCCTTTGATTTTCCTTTGAAGTTTTGTCTTTCGCTTTCCTTTCTCCGGAGGCATGTCCGAGATAAAGCGAGCGAGTCCTTCCAGAATCCTTTTTCTTCTTTGTTCAAGTGTCTCCTCCATCGTGTCGCTTTCGCTGGCTAGCCCGCTAGGATGTTAGCCGGGGTAGCGGTTGTGGCGCAATTATAACGCAGTGGAGCGAAGCAACCTGTGGAGAGAGGAGAGGAGAAAACTTTGACGTTATAGAAATGTGCTGGACTAGCTTTCGCTAGTCCAGCAGTACGCAGGGAAAGATTCTCTGTGCGCTCTGTGCAGGGAGTGAGCTCACCTCAGGTTGAGCGATGGAGCAGCAGAGAAGTCCCGCGAAGAGAGGTAGTTCAGGTTTTGCGAGGTGAAGGGCAAAAAAGAGGAAGTTGGAGGGGCGTCAGTCGCTTAAGTACCTAAAGGGCGGTACCTCTGACGCGGGGTGACGCCCCCTGCCGTAAAAGGCGTGAATGTATTCCTTCAGGTAATCGCGTGGGGGCGCAATTCCCATAGCAAGTATGTTGCACCGAGAGACCAAATTGAAAGGGAACACACACACATGACACACCTGCACAAGAACACACACACATGACACACCTGCACATGAACGCACACATGACACACCTGCACAAGAACACACACACACGACAAACCTGCACAAGAACACACACACACGACACACCTGCACAAGAACACACACACACGACACACCTGCACAAAAACACACACACGACACACCTGCACAAAAACACACACATGACACACCTGCACAAAAACACACACATGACACACCTGCACAAAAACACACACATGACACACCTGCACAAAAACACACACATGACACACCTGCACAAAAACACACACATGACACACCTGCACAAAAACACACACATGACACACCTGCACAAAAACACACACATGACACACCTGCACAAAAACACACACATGACACACCTGCACAAAAACACACACATGACACACCTGCACAAAAACACACACATGACACACCTGCACAAAAACACACACATGACACACCTGCACAAAAACACACACATGACACACCTGCACAAAAACACACACATGACACACCTGCACAAAAACACACACATGACACACCTGCACAAAAACACACACATGACACACCTGCACAAAAACACACACATGACACACCTGCACAAAAACACACACATGACACACCTGCACAAAAACACACACATGACACACCTGCACAAAAACACACACATGACACACCTGCACAAAAACACACACATGACACACCTGCACAAAAACACACACACGACACACCTGCACAAAAACACACACACACGACACACCTGCACCAAAACACACACATGACACACCTGCACATGAACGCACACACGACACACCTGCACAAGAACACACACACACAACACACCTGCACAAGAACACACACACGACACACCTGCACAAGAATACCTCTGTTCCACATCCTGTTTAGCTTTTTTGTTTTGTCGTTATCAGAACATTTTTGGCTCTGACCCACCGATTGGGCCAGAATTAGTTCTGGAGTCAAAAGTTCTGGTTAGTTTCAGGATTTCTGACCTGGGTTCATCCAAGCTGGTTAAAGTGAAGGACGTGAACGGCTTAGTTTGACCATCTTTCACAAAAAATATATATATTTTATTTTTTTAATGTAAACAGTTTTTTTCTTTGAGCTGTGATAAAAAAAAGAGTAAGAACAGCATCTATGTTCCCCTGCAGGACAGACTTGATGCTCAGCATCAGTCTGAACTAAATTTCATTAATCTCTAATAATCTGAAATGTGTCAGGCTGGATTATGTCTGAATGATGACTAGACTCATGAAGGTAAAGAACCGTTCAGAAGGCAGTACCGCTGAGCCTGTAGCAGTAGGCGTCGTACTTGCTGCTCTGGTCCACAGGTTCTTTGTAGATCACCAGGCCCACGTGGTTGTCACCACACCTGACTGAGGGGAAGCGTGTCGGATAGCCCACCTTCCCGCCCTCCATCCAGCCGGCAACGCACAGATGCATTCCAAGCTGCAAGAATCAGAGAAGAACAATGAGGACGGTCCCGTGGAGTAGAGAATTGTTAGTTAAGTCAAACGGTAATGCAAAGGTTTTAGGAGCCACCATGGAAACCACAAGTGTTTGTGTGTTTTGTTTACCTGCTGTGCGTCCCCCATCTGTTTGAGGGTAGCCAGCATGGCACCCTCGGCCTGGCAGGCGGCGTCGGCCTGACTGAAGTTCATCGTGTACTTCCCATCTTGTGCGCGCAGGTGGAACACTCCAGCTGTGTTGGCTGAGAAACAAGAAGCTGGTTAAAAACAGGTTCTGATAAACCACGTCTGAGGAGCACCTGCTCCACCAGGCTGGACTAATCATCTTCAGAAAACTGGGAATACCTGAACCGAGAACAAACACCAGGTGGGAAACACCTCTTTAACTACAGTACATGTTTAACAGCCTCTGAACATGTTATTTAACCCCACATATGATTCATTAAAAGCCCCAAAAACCAATCAACAAACTCCCCAACCATCACCATGGTAACATGGTTGCAAAAAAAAGGTCAGTTTTGGTGAATTTAGTGGTTACCACAGAAACAGGGAAGAATAGAGGTGTGTTGCCAACATGGCTCTCACTCCACATAAGATGTGTTGCCATGGTGACAGGACAGTACAAAGACCATGGTTACAGAAGCATTGCCATGGTAACACACTGTTTGTGTCAAACGGTGGAAGAAGTGATGTCGTGTAAGTTACTGGGGTTACCCTGGTAACCACCATCTTCATGGATAGAGGCAAGAAACGGATGTTACCATGACAACACAAAAGTCATTGCAGATCTATTCCTCTGACCATGAGAGACCTGCAAAAATGTGTTATCGTAGTAACCGAAGTTGTCTCTGATGCATTACCGTGGTAATGGAGGTCCTTGCAGGTAGCCACAGGATCGCAGCCTCCATTGTTCTCCAGGCAACGGTCTACAGGGGCCACCACCTTCTCCAGACACTGGACTCCGTTACCCACGTAACCCGGCAGGCACTCACACTCACGCTCGTTCTGAAGAATCCAAATTATACCCGGGTTACAGGTAAATCATAACACCTTAACTGGCTGCTACACCTCGGTTTGAACACAAACTGCTGGGGGTCAATGTTCACACTGCGTTTTCACAGGAAATGCAATTTCTCTAGTTTTTCACAATTTTTTTGCCATGAAAGTGCACGCTCAAGCTCAGTTTAAACCGCTTCAAAAAGATATAAATGTTTTGTTAAGTACCATTTTCAACGTTCTGGATCTTTGCAGACGACGTGCAAAACACAGAAACAAAATAAAAACCCAGACGTTGCAGGTTTTTACTCACCGGACCGGTAAACTTGCAGGAGGCGAAGTCGCTGCAGCCGCCGTTCTGCTCTTCAACACATCTGGACAGAAAAACAGCAGTTTGACGTTACGTCTGTTACAATATAAAAATTAAAATTACAAACGGAGGATAGGCCACGCCCACCTGTTGAGGGGCTCGCAGGAGAAGCCGTCTCCGCGGTAATCGCTGCGGCAGGTGCAGTTGACAAGCAGTCCCGTCTGGTTGCAGTCTGCGTTCAGGTGACAGCCGCCGTTGTATTCAGAGCAGAGATCTGGAGCTGCAGTTAAATAATTTAAACTTTTAACACATTTTTTACTTTTTGAAGGATGTTTTGTCCCTTCTGGGTTACCATAGAAAGCAGAGGAAGAATACATTTCTTCAAGGATGTTGCCAAAAACAAAAAACTTGCCCTGAAAATGCACTTTGGATCATTTGTACATTCAAAACGTTCGGGGGCCTTTCTGGGTGGAGTTTGCATGTTCTCCCCGTGCATGCGTGGGTTTTCTCCGGGTGCTCCGGTTTCCTCCCACAGTCCAAAAACATGCATGTTAGGCTGATTGGTGACTCTAAATTGACCTTGGGTGTGAGTGAAACAGGTCCCTCTTGTAAATGAGTCCCCGTGGCTCAACGAGGCTAGCCTGTATAAATAAAGGTTGAATGAATTTTAGTCACATATGAGCAGTATCCAACTTTGAAGAAAGAAAGTTGTCTAGTTTTAACAGAAACGCAGACAGGGCGGTTTTATTCCTCTGAAAGGCTCGAGTTGTTTATCAGAAGCTCAGCTGGGTCAGAGTGATCCAACTAGCAGGATGTCAGCCAAAATCATGTTATCAGGCTCTGAAGGTTTATCCTGAACTTTGAGTTGATTTAGAGTTTTATCCTCAACTTTGCCCACACAATCTGTTTTCAGGGTCGAAGTGTTTCTGTTCTGTTGCAGCTCCTGGTCTCAGGTTTGGTTCTGGTGCTGATTTCATCTCTTAAAGGAACACATTAATCATGCTGGGACTTCCAGTCTCTTACTGAACAACACTCACGTGGTGCTGGACTGCAGAAAGTCCCGTTCCCCTCGAATCCAGGTTTACAGACACAATCAACACGGGTCACACGCACACATACGGCCTGAGCGTGGCACTGCTGGCACTCCTGCGGCACGGTGCCTGGACACAATTTTAATCATCATATTAGAAAAAAAATACTTTAAACATCTTACTATTACCAACTAAAATTCACAACAATCAAGCTTCATGCAGGTAAGAAGATGGCCTATAATCCGTGCCTTGACTGCATCACATTGTAAGGGAGGAGTTTTACAACCACGTGTTGCAGTGATGTGTGCATTTTGAATTATTATTGTTTATGTGACGGGTCTGCATCTACCTGAGGTGGTGATAATTCAACTTGCTGCCAAAAAATGGAAAACACTTCTCTAATTTATCAAGTCTGTTTCTGCCAGCTGTAATTTTTTTAGTATTAACAGATTGGAAACTATAAAAACAATGATAGAAATAAAACTATTGACCATAAAAACAATGTGTGGTTTCTCTTTTCCTTCTTTAAATCAATGCTTCATGAAACACTTCAAACTAATCCTCCACCGTCTGTAAGGGGCACGTCAGGCGAGCTGGTCCAGAACCTCTCTCCTGTGAATGTAACTCTGGATAGTAGCGTTTGACAGGTTTCCCAAAGTAATCCCTGGTCCATGAGGTTCCATCAGCTGTTTCTGTGATTCCATCGACTGTCCCTGTGGTTCCATCGGCTGTTTCTGTGGTTCCATCGGCTGTTTCTGTGGTTCCATGGGCTGTTTCTGTGGTTACATCGACGGTCCCTGTGGTTCCATCAGCTGTTCCTGTGGTTGCATCAGCTGTTCCTGTGGTTCCATCAGCTGTTTCTGTGGTTGCATCAGCTGTTCCTGTGGTTCCATCAGCTGTTCCTGTGGTTCCATCGGCTGTTTCTGTGATTCCATCAGCTGTTTCTGTGATTCCATCAGCTGTTTCTGTGGTTCCATCGACTGTTTCTGTGGTTCCATCGACTGTCCCTGTGGTTCCATCAGCTGTTTCTGTGGTTGCATCAGCTGTTTCTGTGGTTGCATCAGCTGTTTCTGTGGTTGCATCAGCTGTTTCTGTGGTTGCATCAGCTGTTCCTATGGTTCCATCAGCTGTTTCTGTGGTTGCATCAGCTGTTTCTGTGGTTGCATCAGCTGTTTCTGTGGTTGCATCAGCTGTTCCTGTGGTTGCATCAGCTGTTCCTGTGGTTCCATCAGCTGTTTCTGTGGTTGCATCAGCTGTTCCTGTGGTTCCATCAGCTGTTCTGTGGTTGCATCAGCTGTTCCTGTGGTTCCATCAGCTGTTCTGTGGTTGCATCAGCTGTTCCTGTGGTTCCATCAGCTGCTTCTGTGGTTGCATCAGCTGTTCCTGTGGTTCCATCAGCTGTTTCTGTGGTTGCATCAGCTGTTTCTGTGGTTGCATCAGCTGTTTCTGTGGTTGCATCAGCTGTTTCTGTGGTTGCATCAGCTGTTCCTGTGGTTGCATCAGCTGTTCCTGTGGTTCCATCAGCTGTTTCTGTGGTTGCATCAGCTGTTCCTGTGGTTCCATCAGCTGTTCCTGTGGTTGCATCAGCTGTTCCTGTGGTTCCATCAGCTGTTTCTGTGGTTGCATCAGCTGTTCCTGTGGTTCCATCAGCTGTTGTTGGAAACAGTTCTTGATGAGGTATCAGAGATGATGGCAGTCAGTTTAGGCTGATGTTCTGTTCTGTAAAATAAAAACTGGAACTTTCCTTCAACCTTTCTGAGGAACTTTGGTTTTGATGAGTTTATGGTTTTTCTCACACACTTGGTGTGTAACAGGAACTCCTGAGGTGCTCAGACTGACACAGGAACTCCTGAGGTGCTCAGACTGACACAGGAACTCCTGAGGTGCTCAGACTGACATGGAGAAGGATTCTAGATCAAGTCCTGATTACAGTCATGTTAGATCAGGGATGTCAAAGTCAAATACAACGAGGGCCAAAATAACCCTGCCTGCCTGCCTGCCTGCCTGCCTGCCTGCCTGCCTGCCTGCCTGCCTGCCTGCCTG
>JBBPBX010033884.1:0-25953 GCA_038048925.1 Garcialebias charrua
TAGCTGACGTTATATCAGAAGTGTTCCTGAGCTTAACAGTTCCTAAATCAATTCACGAAATGGTCAAATCTGCTGGATATTAAATAGTTTCGGTTTGATATTTTCCAAACAGCCTCGGGTGCGCTACGAAAATAAATGATAAAAAATCGAATTTTATCTCAAATGTTTCATCTAGGCCAACAGTCAGTAAATTAAAGACATATAATTACACACTGGTGGCAGAAAAAATATCCACCGAGTGGTTTCTGAGCAATTTATCTGATAGCCTGGACCTCGCCAGGCTAAACTAACAAAACTCTGCCTCCTGTTCTCTGATTGGTCCATTCAAAAATCTAACAGAGAAATCGTTTGTCTATGGCAGAGATGCCAGACCCTAGTCCAAAGCGAAGTGAAGGACAAGGGTCTGGTTTAAACCAGGCTAGTAATTACCAGATTTTCTTGTCTTACGTTTTGTTCCAAATCGTCAATTTTTAGTTCTAAGTCTGAATTTTTTTTGTCTTTCAGACTTATTTGTGACTTCAGTTGCTTGATTTCATCAAACAAGCCCATCAGGAGCTTTTGTTGAGCTGTAATTGTTGTACTTTCTGAGCTGATAAAGTTCAGTGATTTCTTAATTTCGTCGAGTTAATCAGGGTTATGTTTACTCAGAGCTTGTTTTTCACGTCTAGATTTTCCTGCCATTTTTATATAATTTTCCACTTAATGTCAACTGGAAAGAATGAAACAGACCTTCTCTTCGTCCGCTTCCAGTCTCCTCCTACCGTATGGCTCCTGCGGGTCAAAAACAGCCAGTGACGTCACTCCAGCAATCTGGGTCAGTAGCTCTTCCGCGTTGTCATCCGTCGTCATCCGCCAAGAAACTCCTCCACGTCCAAAGCCCAGCCGCAGATGCTAGCTCACTATCTAACGTTAGCTCCTGCACTCGACAGGCGAAGAGCCGACGTCCATCCACCACTGACCACGAAGAGTCTGATCCCACCACGATTCCAAATGCCTCCAGATGGTAGCCCTCCAACCACGGACCCGACTCCGGTCAAGGAAAAAACGAGCCTCCCGGCACCAGCCCCCGACAGGGCCAACGCCGGTAGCAGAACCGTCCCTCCTTCGGCTTCTCCCGATCTCGGCCGCCTTCAGGACCAGCGAAAGAAGTGACAACCCCGCTGAAAGAAGTGAGTTTTTCAAATTGATCCGCTTTAGTTTTTATCATTAGTATGACTCCCGCGAAGCAGAGCGTTCCTCGGTACGTCCGCACGCGGCACACTTAAGTGATAGATGGAGATCACAGCACGATGATGCCAACAGGACCATGATCTGGAGTTTTAGTGTCAAACCCATGTGCAGGCAGAGCCAGGAGGACTCCAAGGTAAAATATGAATGCTTTATTAAACAAAACAAAATGCTGACGAGGCAGCAAAACTTACAACTAAAAACAAGAGAGCAGACCAGACCATGGACACCATGAGAAGTAAAGAATAATCCCTGGATAACAAGGGAGTGACAAGACTGAGACTTTATACAGAAAGTAATGAGAGAGGTGAGGAGCACCTGGGGCAGAGGTCTGCAACCTTTTGAATCAAAAGAGCCATTTCTACCCTTCATTTACTAAACTAAATGTGTCCAGAGCCGCAGGTTGCAGAGCCCTGACCTAGGGTGATTGTGATACGGATCAGCTGTGCATGAGGACGAGGAAACACAGAGGTCCGGGAAACAACAGAGAAATAGACTTGTGTCAAACAGGACCACATCATCTGCAAAGAGCAGAGACGGAATCCTAAGGTCACCGAAACGTACACCCTCCGCCTCCTGGCTGCACCAAGAAATTCTGTCCGTAAAAGTTATGAACAGAATTGGTGACAACGGGCAGTCCTGGAAGAGTCCAACTCCCACCCTGAAGGGGTCCGACTTATACGACAATGTGAACCAAACTCTCACACCGCATGCATAGGACCGAACAGCCCATAGCAACGGGGCCCCGATCTCATACTCATGGAGCACCCCCAGAGTGTACGTCAAGGAACATGGTCAAAAGCCTTCTCCAAATCCACAAAACACATAGACTGGTTAGGAAAACTCCCATGACCCCTTGAAGACCCTAGTGAGGGTAAAGAGCTGATCCAGTGTTCCATGACCAGGATGGAACCCACAGTGTTCCTCCTGGATCTGAGGTTCAACCAGTGATCTGGCTTGCTTTTCTACAAAGTAGTACCCCTGAATAGACCTGACCAGGGAGGAGAGTGATGCCCCTGTAATTGGAGCACACTCTCCGGTCTCCTTTTAAGAAGAAGGGAACCACCAGTCCAATCTTTTTTTGTATATATATATTTATTCAGAATGTACAGCTGTATAAATTTTACATCCATTGTACAATATTATATATTTTCCTTTTTTTAGAAAGAAAAAAAAGAAAAAAAAGAAAAAAGGAAAGAAAAAAAAAAGGAAAAAGATAATTAAAATAAATACATAAATAAATAAAATAAACACCCATCCCACCCACTCTCTCAATGTAGTAACATAGGCAATAATATTACATTTTAGAATTAAACATTTTTTTGAAAGGTCAGAGTTAAAAGAGAAGAATACAACAGAAACGTTTAAAAGGATTAACATAAAACAATTACATTGATACTCATCACTCTCTCAGATCTAATCTGGTTAGAATGTCCAGGAAGGGAGTCCATATCCGGTCAAACTTGGTTAATGTCCCACGTGTAGAATGTAGAATTTTTTCAGGAGTGCAATATGATAACAGTTTGTTGATCCAATGTTTTTGGTTTGGTGGTTCTACAGATTTCCAATTCTTAAGAATACACTTTTTTGCAGCAGATGATGCTAACAAAACAAAGTATTTCTTGCAGGGATATATATTCAAGGACATAACATCTCCAAGTATCCAAATCCTGGGGTCAACATCTAAAGAAAGTCCACAAACTGTTGAAGTTGTCAGAATTACATTATTCCAGTAGTTTTGCAAATGTACACAATTCCAAAGCATATGAAGAAGATCACCTACAGTTGTACCACATCTCTGGCATTTGTCAGTGATATTGGCATTCATTTTATTCAATTTATATGGGGTATAATATATGCGGTGAAAAATATTAAATTGAGTTTGCCTGTGTTTTGTTGATCGTAATATTGTTTGGGATGAATTTAGTAATGTATTCCAGTTTTTGTCATCATATTTACAATTTAAATCCGATTCGCATTTTGATTTATTTGAGTACTTCTCATAAGCTGGTAAATGGTCAATAACAGTTTTATAAACACAAGAAACAAGTCCTTTTGTATTGGTACGTTTGGGGTCTAGTAAGCATGTTTCCAGCGGAGTTTCATCTGGTTTATTTGGAAATATCTCTAATGTTAGGCTCTTAACCCTTGTGTTGTCCTGCGGGTCAAAAGTGACCCGCTACCATGTTTAGCTATAGAAAAAATACCTTAAACTATATTTTTCCAACTTGAAATTTTATGACTTTTCCTAAAGTGACCCCATCATTACAAAAAGTGATACTTTGTTTTTGTCTAGGTTTACATGTGGGCTGTACACCACTAGGGTCCAAAGATCGTCCTATGGGTCATTTTTGACCCGTGAATTATAAAGGCATTTAAACACCAGAAAAAAGTTCAAAGGCCACACACAAACTCTCTCTAACACCCCCCCCCCACACACACACACACACATCAAAGACACTAGAACTTGCATTTGACCTGCACCTGCACTCTTGATCTGCAGCTAACCCCTCACATCACACAAGCTGCCAAGCAAAACAAAAAAACAAACTAAGAAATAATAAAGGCTGCAGCTGGGTCAGTCAAAAGAAAAAGGTGCCAGTTCTGCCCCTGGAAGAAGGACTGCAAGACAAAAGCTGTGTGCTGCACATGTGAGAAACACATCTGCAAAGCCCATTCTCACGTTCACACATACTGTCCTTCTTCTTCTTCTTTCGGCTTTTCCCTTTTCAGGGGTCGCCACAGCGAGTCATCCTCCTCCACCTCACTCTGTCCTCTGCATCCTCTGTCCTCACTCCAACTACCTTCATGTCCTCTCTAACTGCATCCATATATCTCCTCTTTGGCCTTCCTCTGTGTCTTTTTCCTGGCAGCTGCATTTCTAACATCCTTCTACCAATATACCCACTGTCCCTCCTCTGGACATGTCCAAACCATCTCAGTCTGGCCTCCCTAACTTTATCTCCCAGTTGTTCAACATGTGCTGTACCTCTGATGATCTCATTCCTGATCTTATCCATCCTTGTCACTCCTAAGGAGAACCTCAGCATCTTCATTTCTGCTACTTCCAGTTCTGTCTCCTGTCTTTTTGTCCATGTCTCTGTCTCCAGACCATACAACATAGCTGGTCTCACCACTGTCTTGTAAACTTTTCCTTTGACCTTTGCTGACACCTTTTTGTCACAAATCACTCCTGAAACTTTTCTCCATCCACTCCATCCTGCCTGGACTCTCTTCTTCACCTCTTTACCACATTCCCCATTTTCCTGGACAGTGGACCCCAAGTACTTGAAGTTCTGCACCTTTGTGACCTCTGCTCCTTGTAGTCTCACTGTTCCACCAGCCTCCCTCTCATTCACACAAATGTACTCTGTCTTACTACGGCTGACTTTCATTCCTCTTCTTTCAAGTGAATACCTCCACCTCTCCAAGTTCTCTTCCACCTGTTCCCTGTTCTCACCACATATCACAATGTCATCTGCAAACATCATAGTCCATGGGGATTCCTGCCTGACCTCATCTGTTAGTCGGTCCATCACCAGAGCAAACAAGAAGGGGCTCACATACTGTCCTACATGTGATAAATATAGTAGAAGTTGAAAATTGTTCACAAAATCAAGCAACATTTTGTTTTTTTGTTGTGTTATGAGAGAAGTATTTTTATAATTCACTTCCTAAAAAATATTTAAAAAATAAACGTGACAAAAAAGTTCCAGATTGTTGACTGTTTTTTCCCTTTCAATATAAATAATTCAGAAATAATTACTTTACATTTATATAATAGCCATAATAAACCTTTACTGTGTAAAAGAAAACTGTTTTGACAGTTGGTTTGTGGTAAAAAAAAAAGTGTAATACTGTTAACTGGTGATTGTCTTTTTGTATTGTGTAACAAAAATACATGATAAAAAAAATTAAAAAAAATAAATAATTGAGATGCATTGATAAATAGGTTGTTTCATCGTGGAAAATGGATTTTGGATTTAAAGTTCAATAAAGCTGCTTTATTTTGGGTCTTTGGTAGTGCGGGTCATTTTTGACCCGTAGGACAAGGGGAGTAAACAGAATGTTAAGATCGCACAAGGGTTAATCCAATGTCTAATCTGAAAATATTTGAAGTGATTGTGCCTATGTATGTCGTAGCATTCAGACAGTTGACTGAAGCTGGCAAAGACATTATTAATATAGAGGTTGCTGACTGTTCTAATGCCTTTTCTATTCCAAGTTTGTAGTATACCATCTGTTATAGGTTTAGGAATATTAGGGTTACCTTTAAGTGGCATGTTAACCAACAAATGTGTGTTTAGTTTTAAGAGAGTATGTAACTGAAGCCATGCATCGTAGGCAGCTAAAATTAAAGGATTTGATGTAATTTTAGTCAGTTGCTTTTTTGAACCCAAGAATGGAATAATTGCCAATGATACAGATTTTAATTCTTGTTGTTCTATAGAGAGCCACCTCATATCGTTGCCATTCGAATAAATCCACATCCATAGAATACGGAGCGAGGTGGTTAAATAATTTATTCTAAAATTTGGAAGATTCAATCCGCCTTTAGCATAAGGAGCCTGTAACGTAAGAAGCTTAACCCTTGGGACCTTTTTTTGCCATAAAAATAGAGATAGTGCTTTATCTAATTTTTAAAAAATGTCATTGGAACTTTTAAGGGGATACATTGAAATAAGTAAATAAATTTAGGTAGTATAGACATTTTAATTGAATTAACTCTGCCAATTAAAGATAGTGGGAGATCCATCCATCGTTCCAACTCTGCTTTAGTTTTATTAATTAATGATGTGTAATTCTTTTGGTAAATTTGATCATACGAGGAACTAATATTAATACCAAGGTACGTAAAACCGTCCGTGCACCATTTAAATGAACCAGGTAGTAATTGTGTCTCCTGTTCTGTCATATTGAGTGGAAACGCTTCATTCTTGGAATAATTAATTTTGTAGCCTGAAACTCTGCTGTATGACCCAAGACATGCCAGTAAAGATGGAAAGGATTTAGAAGGCTGAGTTATAAATACCAATAAATCGTCTGCATATAGCACAAGTTTATGTTCTTTTATACCTACCCTCATTCCTGTGATGGATAAATCAGAGCGGATAGCAATCGCTAATGGTTCTATAGCAATGGAAAATAGACTAGGAGAACTTGGGCATCCCTGTCTACAGCCTCGGGAAAGCGAGAAGGCGTCTGACAAAACCCCATTAGTAAACATCTGTGACCTAGGGTTATTAAAGAGTGTTCTTATATATTAATAAAGGTTTCACCAAAATTCATAGTTCTCAGGGTTTCGAAAAGAAAATCAAGTTCAATTCTGTCAAAGGCTTTCTCAGCATCCATAGAAAGTATTGCCAGGGGGTACCTCTTTCTTTTAGCAATATCGATAATGTGAAACAACCTCCGAATATTGTCTGCTCCTTGTTGGTTTTTAACAAAACCTGTTTGGTCTGCATGAATAATTTTTGGAAATATTTTCTCCAGTCGGGATGCTACTCACCCAGCACACTCACTCTTTGCCCCACTCCCCTCAGGACGGAGGTTGAGGAGCATCAAATGTAGAACCACTAGACTGAGGAACAGCTTCTACCCTGAGGCTGTTAGACTCATGAATAAATAAATAATAAGAATAAACACTGCAAAATATCACATCATGCTGATGCTGATCTGTTTTCTTGTTGCTGTGTTCATCTGTGACCATCTGCTCATAAAGACTCATGTTCGTGCTGCTGTTTATAATGATGTTTTTCTTTCCACTACATTAGGGCTTAGTGTATTACTAGTTGATGTTTCTCTTAGTTAATTCTAGATGTTATTACTGTTTTTCTCTTGCATTTGTTGTTGGATGTAACTGGGGACCCCGTGTACATAATCTCGTTTTCATCACATGTACCACATGCGGTGCAAATGACAATAAAGACTCTCTGACTCTGACTCTGATTATTTTAGACAAGATCTTATAGTCGGAGTTGAGAAGACTGAGGGGTCTATAGTTACTGCACTTTTGTACATATTTTCCAGGTTTGGGAAGTAATGTTATTGTTGCTAATTCTAAAGATTGAGGAAGTGCTGTCTTTTCGAATGCCTCCTTGATAATGTTTGTAAGAGGAGTAATTAATTTATTTGAAAAGGTTTTAAAGTATTCAATTGGAAAGCCGTCTGGCCCCCGGGCTTTGTGATTTTGTAATGATTTAACAGCAAGTTGAACCTCCTCTTCACTTATTTCACCCTCCAGTATGTCTTTATCAGTTTTGTTAATCTTGGGTAGTTGTAATTTATTTAAAAATTGTTTTATATCTACATGGTCTCTGCCAAGCCCAGATTTATATAACGTTTGATAGTATTTTTTTAAATTCCAAATTTATGTATTTTGTATTTTCTAAAAGTCTTCTATCATCTGTTGTAATACTTTGAATAAATTTTTCATTGTCCTCCTTTTTTATCTGCCATGACAATAATTTGCTTGTTTTATTACCGAATTTGTAGTAGTGATATTTTGTTCTAGCTATTGCCGCCTCAGCTTTACTAGTACACAGTATGTCATACTCATATGAAACCCGCTTTTGTTTTAATATACTAAGTAATTCTGGTTGTTTTGTTCTTGAATGGTCCTTCTCCAAAGTCCTTATGTCTTTTTATAATTGAGAAATCTGTTCCCGTTTTTTTTTTATTATATGAAACATATGAAATAATGTGGCCCCTCATATAAGCTTTGAGGGCTTCCCATATATTTGAATGTGAGGAGGTGTTCAAATTTACTTCCAGGTATATATCAATTTTGGTATTCATAAAACTGACAAATTCAGGATCTCTAAGAAGATGTTCTCTGAATCTCCATCTAGGCGAAGAGTAAGTATGATGACAAAAATCTAGTTTCATTTGTATGGGGTTATGGTCCGATATTGTAGCTACTAAATAAGAACAAGTTTTAATTTGTGACAAAAGTGAATGTGAGGCCAGGAACAAGTCAATTCTTGAGTATGTGTTGTGGACATTGGAATAGAATGAATAATCTTTGCAGGTTGGATTACATAAACGCCATACATCTCCCAATCCTATTTCTTTCATACCCTGAGTCAGTGCCACCGCTGCTCTAGACAGTGTAGCAGGTTTGGAAGAAGAGCGGTCCATTGTTGGATTTAAAACCAGGTTGTAATCGCCCGCCAAAATACATGGGGCTTCAACCGTTGCCAGTTTTAGAATTAAATCATTAAAGAATTCTGGATTGTCTAAATTTGGACCATTTACAGACACTAGAATTACCCTGTTTGTATTTATAACACAATCTATCAAAATCAATCTGCCAGCTCTATCATTTTTCATATAAATGAACCGAAATCTAAGGTTTTTATAAATAAGCAAGGCTACACCTCTGGCGTTGGATTTAAAAGAAGAATAAAATACATGACCAACCCAATCCCGGCGTAATTTTAAATGTTCTAAATCTGTAAGATGAGTCTCTTGAATAAAGGCGATGTCTGTGCCTTGTTTCTTGAGGTATGTTAGCACTTTCTTCCTTTTAATGGGGTTGTTAATCCCTCTAACATTAAATGAAATACAATTTAGTAATCCTGTCTTATTCATTTTTGAGTATTATTAAAAAATAATCTGGTTAAAGTTGCAGTATGTAGCTTTTTTTATAAACATATTTCTTCTCTCTGTCACTATTTTTTGACAGAGTGATGTTAAACAGGTAATCTTTGAGAAATACTATATTCCTCTGGCGTCTCCCGGTGGTTAAAATAGCATTTATAAAAACCAGAGCGGCCCGTGTTTGACCAGCCAATAAAAACAGAGTTATTTTCATGAACGAGCTTCCCCCGCCTCTCCCAGCTGCAGCGCGCAGCAGCCGGGCACGCTCCCGTCTCAAACAGTAGCTGTTTCAAGATGGCGGAGGTGGCGAGAGCTTCGAGTGCTCAGGATTGCCAAGCGATGCAGAGTTAGCAACTTTCCTGCTTGAAAAGTAAGTGTCTTTGCTTGAATCATGTGATAGCGCAAATGCCATGATATTATCTACAACAGGCTAAAACCGTTTTCCGGCCTACAGCTGACGTGATGCTAATGGCAGCAGCTAACTCATTCAACCTCAGTATTGTTTCGATACGTACATTTAGTTATCCTAACTTATTGTATTGTGGATCAGCATGCAGATATGATGAAAGTACTGTAACTGCGCTGTCTGTGTAAGAGAGGCATGATCACAACAACTAGCAATTAGCATATTGTCTGCAGATCATTTGGTGTTCATAATCGAAAAGTCTGTTAGTTCTACTACACAATAAATGTTGTTGATGCATACATGTCAACCTCTTTGGACGTTTACCTGTATAAAGGGCCTCAAAAATCATTAATTTTTGGAATAAAATCTGTAAAACTTGCGGTGGGGTGGACGAGTTTGTTGTCTGCTGCGGACATGAGCCTGCAGTGAAGCAGGATGAAAGGAGAGCGTAAAAAGTTCAAATTTTACTTCTAGCAGCAGAACAGGATGGAAGATGGCTGTTTGATGCTATTTTTTAAATCATCCTAAATGCTTTGATATGTTAGATAAATTTGTCATTGTGTGATAAATGTGTTGAAAAGAATATCTGATTATTGTTTGAACTACATTATATGTTTTTATGCAGAGATGATGACTTTGGGGAAGGTCTCAGAAGTGAATTTGGGGAGACTCCCATTCAGGTTTTGGAAACAAGGTAAGTAAGGGGAAACCATATTTATGTCAAGATTATTTTATGGTTTGCACTGCAACTAATATAACTGTGATCATAATATTATTACACAATTTTAAAATGTAGATGGTAAGGTTGTATGTCTAATATTGTTTATGAAATGTATTTCCACCAGATATTACGGTAGGCAGAAACAAAAACCAAAGTTTAATAGTTGTTTTTATATAATCCATCCATCCATCCATTTTCTTCCTCTTATCCGGGGTCGGGTCGCGGGGGTAGCAGCCTAAGTAGGGAGGCCCAGACTTCTCTCTCCCCAGCCACTTGGAGCAGCTCCTCTGGGGGAATCCCAAGGCGTTCCCTGGCCAGCAGAGAAACATAGTCCCTCCAGCGTGTCCTGGGTCTTCCTCTGGGTCTCCTCCCGGTGGGACATGCCCGGAACACCTCACCAGGGAGGCGTCCAGGAGGCATCCTAACCAGATGCCCGAGCCACCTCAACTGGCTCCTCTCGATGTGGAGAAGCAGCGGCTCTACTCCGAGTCCCTCCCGGATGACTGAGCTTCTCACCCTATCTCTAAGGGAGAGTCCAGACACCCTGCGGAGAAAACTCATTTCAGCCGCTTGTATCCGAGATCTTGTTCTTTCGGTCACAACCCAAAGCTCATGACCATAGATGAGGGTGGGAACGTAGATCGATCGGTAAATTGAGAGCTTTGCCTTTTGACTCAGCTCTCTCTTCACCACGACAGACCGGTACAGCGCCCGCTTCACTGCGGATGCTGCACCTATCCGCCTATCGATCTCACGCTCCAGTTTTTATATAATGTATTTCTTTATTGTTATGGCTTTTCTGTGCTGCAATTTTAGTGGACATAAAATTAGAATAATACAGATGCACAATATTGACAATAAATATCTTTGAAGCTTATTTTTTTTATTATTTTATTTTTCTAACCGCGTCACAGAAAATGTACAACTTTATAAATTTAAGAATTTTTAAAAAGATGACTTAATTAAAATTCTGTGTTCATGTATAACATACACTTGCACTGAACGTACGTATTTTAGTGCGTGTTAAAAATATGATTTTGTCTATACTTTCGAGTTAGTCTCATTAACTTTTATTGAGAGAATTTATTGTACTGGTTCCCAAGTACATGTTTCTTTATTTCATGATCAAACTTGATTATTGTTGCTTTAATAAAATATGTAATGTGTTTCCTCAGTATCAATGTTAGTTTGTTTTTTACGTTTATATTTTTTTTGTTTCAGTATGTCTTCGCTAGACATTACGACGACAATGATGAAAGTGACTTGTTATTGCATGTTCTCTCCGTGCATGCGTGGGTTTTCTCCGGGTTCTCCGGTTTCCTCCCACAGTCCAAAAACATGCATGTTAGGCTGATTGGTAACTTGACCCTAGGTGTGAGTGAGACAGGTCTCTCTTGTAAATGAGTCCCCGTGGCTCAACGAGGCTAGCCTGTATAAATAAAGGTTGAATGAATGAATGTTCTTCTTCCTCAGGTTGTCAGCGCTGTCCTGTTGATGATGATGGTGGTGGTGGTCCCACAGACAGCAGCAAAGCCACACAGGAAGTCCTTTGAAGGTTTAGCAGAAGAAACGGTCCCTCTGCGTTTGGACCCAAACAATTTAGTTCCCAGCCTAAAAGTCAGTTCTTTGGCCAGCGACTCCATCTCACCGT
Organism: Garcialebias charrua; assembly: GCA_038048925.1. NCBI lineage: Eukaryota > Metazoa > Chordata > Actinopteri > Cyprinodontiformes > Rivulidae > Garcialebias > Garcialebias charrua. The sequence continues at coordinate 11,608 of JBBPBX010033884.1, forward strand.
GGACCTACAAGTGAGGCTTCAGCTCCTCAGTGTGTTGTCCTTCATGAAGCTCAGAGTCCTGTTAACAGTTTTTTGTCTCCTCTCTGTCCTCAGCATCTCCAGGGATGACAACATGTTCCCTCATGCGCTGTCGCAGGCTCACTGTTTGCTCAAAACCTGCCTGGACCACCAAGGACTGGAGGACGGGGGCCTGGAGTCCCGTCCCATTCTGCATCAGGTGCTGGTTCTGAGGCGAGTCAAGACGCCAGGGCCAGGCACAGCTACCACTACCGCCTGGAGTCCAAACTCATCTCAGTGGGTTGCACCTGCGTGAGACCGAAGGTGATCAACCAGCACTGAGGACTGACCCATGGAGACCAGATGAAGACCATCTCCACGCGGGGTGTCCTCCAAAGATCTGTGGCAGGGTGTGGCCTTGGGGCAATTTCAATCCCAAAAATCCTCAATTAAAAGAAAAGAACTTTTAAACGAGTTGATGAAGTTTATCAATGAACCTTAATTTTTTTATTTATATATACTGTATATATATATATTCATTCATTCATTCAACCTTTATTTAGTCAGGTAAATCTCATTGAGCCTCGAGGGCTCATTTACAAAAGTGACCTGCTACTAACTAAAGAATGATGAACAGCAATGGTAGAATTTCTGTTCATCATTCTACATCATATATATATATATATATATATATATATATATATATATATATATATATATATATATATATATATATATATATATAGATATATATATATATATATATATATAGATATATATAGATAGATAGATATATAGATATATATATATAGATATACAGTATATATATAGATATATATATACTGTAGTTATAAATATAGTTATTTTTTTATATAGATACCTATATTTATAACTATATATATATATAGTATATATACATATAGATACCTATATTTATAACTATATATATATATATATATATTATATATATACACAAATGAAAGAGTGGAGATCAGGTGGTTCTCTATGGACTTTAGATGTTTGGACAAGCTGACAATCTGGAGAAGCTCCACATATTTATTGACCTGACCCACTTAAGTGAAGACCAGATCAGTCACCTGGGCCCTGCTTGCTGTTCTGTTGCCCTGAAGGCTGCAGGTTAGGAAGAATTTGGAGTTAATTAAGTTCTGTTTAATTTCTGTCCAGTTTTATTAAAAAGTTATTTAAATCAAACTAAGTACACAACAGAGTATTTAACATCAGGGTGGATGCTCAGTGCTTTATTTATGGTTATTTAAGTGCGTTATGTAACGGTTTGATGATCCTTGTCACATATTTATTTAGGTTTTTTGTGTATTTATTGTCTAAATAAATAAATAAAAAAGATTTTGTCGCTGTGTTCTTTCAAATAGAAAATTATTTCACTGCATGTTCATGAAGAATCATCAATTTAAATGTTTGCATGAAAACAGGGTGACTATGAGAACTGTTTGTTTTCATCAACTCCCCCTGTGAGCATCGAATCTCATTATGTAACAAAACCAGAATATGAACAAGTCCAGCTGTAGTGCATCAACCCAGGTTTGACTCTTCTCAAGAGCTGAGTGTCAACAGCACGCAGCTGTTTCCTCTTCTTCGGACCGTAGGTCTCTGGGTGTAAATTCCTCGTCTGAAGACCATCGAGAATGTTTCAAAAGTAGATGCGTAACACAGATAAAATGTCACACACTGCAGCAAAGTATTATAACATAACTTATTGAAAGGGTTATACATAATTTACGATACTTTATTACAAATACGCAAAGATTTGAGAAGGAAATAGTCGATCGGGTGACTGCGCCGACGCCATCTTAGAACTGTGTTTACAATGCATGCGCGTTCACGAGACAGGCCAAGCTGTGGAGGAGGAGCTAAGGAGGCGGAGTTCAGGTCAGCCAGAGTGCAAGGGGGAGGAGGGAGAAGGGTTTCTGCTCGAAAATTTCCTAAGTTTCAGGGCTTTACAGAAACTGCAGACCGTGCCTTTAAGACGCTAAATAAATAAATATATAAAAATGCATAAAAACTTCATTATTTACCCAAAAAAAAAAAAAAAGACCAACAAAACATTGGGAGCATTTATTATGCTCCTATAATTTATCATAATGCAGATAAGTCACAGGAAAAACAAAACTATTAGTTATTATTATTAATATTAAAAGTGAAAGTATACCGTGCGGCGCTGAAACCGAAACTGAAAAACAAATGGGGCAACACCGCACCACAGCCTGAAGTGCTGTGCAATTTAGGTTTACTTTTAGAGATTAATGTGTTTATAGGTTTTTTTAATAGGTCTAGAGAGATTAATATGTTGCTTTTGTTTGTGAAACGAGAGAGGAAGCTGCCGTGTTATATATGTGGCCTGCAATGCAACACCGCCACCTGCTGCCAGTCACAATCTACGGTGGTCAGAGAACAGAAAATCAACAGGAAATAGCGCATTTTATAAATTAAAAACTGTTTTACCTTTTTGACAAGACTGCCTGCTCCATTTACATCCGTGCGCACAAAGGAATCCATTTTGTGGCGTCTACTAAAAGCTAAAAGCTACCTCGCGCGCTGTGAAATGTGACGTGATGACGTCACTACGGGTACTCGAGGTGGACAAAAAAGCCTCGATAGAAGTCAAAGCACTCGATCTGTCGAAAACTCGGGTATTCTGTTAATGCACTAATCCTAACACAGTTTTTAAAGATGGAGTGAGTTGAATTGTCTCCCTCCTCCCTAGCAGGCTCCATTCACATAAAGAGAGCTAGCTCCCTTTATGTGAAAGGGAGACAATTCAACTAGACTAAGTGCTTGGTAACTGTACAGTACTGTACATTTATTTATTTATTAAAAAAATATTATTTTTATGTATGTGATCCGACTTACGTTAATTTCGTGTTACGAACAGTGCGTAGGAATGGAACTTGTTCGTAAGTCGAGGACTGCCTGTACAATGGTGGTGTTGTTTAACATTTCACTCCAGTGCGCCTCCTATATTATTCCAACGGTTATATTTCAGTGATACATAATTTGATATTCACTAGATTTATTGTGCGTAATCAGTGAGAACTTCCAGACACATTGATGTTGTTATTTGACATTTGACTCTTGTGCACCCCCAAGATTATTCTAACAGTTACATGTCAGTGATACATTAAACAATCTGGACCAGATTTTTTTGTACATAATCGGTGAACACTTCTACACATTCTTTCTAGACACATTGCTATTGTTGTTTAACAATTGACTCAAGTCCGCCCCCTAGTTTATGCAAACTGTTATACATCAGTGATACATCATCTGATCTTTCCCAAATTTAATGTATGTCATTAGTGAGCACTTCTAAACACGTTGATGTTTAACACTTGACTCCAGTGTGCCCCCTACATTATTCTAACAGTTATTTCTCAGTGAGACATTATTCGATATGCGCCACATTTTTGGGATGTCATCAGTGTGCACTTTTACACATACTAATATTGTTGTATAACTTTAGACCCAAGTGTGCCCCCAAGATTATTCCAACAGTTACATCTCAGTGAAACATCAAACGATCTGCACCAGATTTTTTTGGGCATGATTATTGAGCACTTCTAGACACATTGATACTGTGGTTTAACATATGATTCCAGTGCGCCCCCTAGATTAATCCAACAGTTATATATCAGTGATACATCATCTGATTTATGCCAGATTTATTATACGTAATCAGTGAGCACTTCTAGACATATTGGTATTGTTTATTTATGACATAACTTAAGCCCCACCCACTCAGAGAAGAAACTGTCTATTATTGGGTGACTCTTCTAGCTTAGCCCTGTATAAGATCTAAGACTGAAACTGTATTAGCTAACTGTTGATTACCACACAAGACATGTTGAAAAGCATAAAGGAAGTGGTCTTCAAACATTCACCACAAAACAGGAAGTCATAATAATTTGTAACTCCTGTATGGAAGGTCGGATTTCAGACAAACATCAAAGGCTTGTAGCTGGTCTCGTACTGATATGGGCAGAAGGTGATTTTGAAGATTCGACATATGCGCACTCTGGTGGATGTGTGCGGGGATGGAACAACAGTGTTCACAATTGCAAGTGGGAGGTGTTGCTGGAGCTTCGGTGGTTACAAGTGATGTTGAAGATTTGGCAAATGCGCACCCTAGTGAATGGGTGCGGGATAGGCACAAGAGTGTTCGTGATGGCGACTGGGTGGACTAGCTGAAGCTTCCGCGGTCCCGTATGGCCAGAGCGGCGCTTTGCTGTGAGGGCCTCAATGCTGCTTGCAGCTTTAATTTGTTTTTATTCCATCTGTGTTGTTTAAATATCTGTGTTTGAGTTCTGTTCACGTTTGTTTTATTTAATGTGTCATCTGTTCACTCTTTCTAGTGTTTTATTTCCTTCATGTATTAAGCTCCTTCTCTCACTCTCACCTGATTGTCTCTCCTCAGGCATTTTTCATTATCTGTCATTAGTTTCTCTTTAAGTTCAGCATCAGAGCATTTCTTCAGCTTTTCTTGCTCCTTTCGTTATGCTTCCCACAGCCAGTCTTGTTCTGTTCCTCCATGTCTCCCAAGTTTATGTAAGTTTTGCTGCCACATCTATCAGCTTTTGTTTTTGTGGCATTTTGTTTGTTTGTAAACAAATATGTCTTTCTTCGTGTTACCCTCATGTCTATCTGCACCCAGTGTTCAGTTTACCACATAATTTAATAATAATCTGAAGTGAACATATTACAACATACAGTATACCATATTATTACAAAAACATTTACTTGTAACTTTGGGATTAACTGGTTTGAATCATCCATAATTGTCTGCCAGCAAAACATTTCATAAACCACTGGACAAATTTGAATAAAACTCAACAATGTGTTTATTGGATGTACACCTACAACTGAGTAATGTTTGGTGTCAGTCCTATTTAAGCTGGCCACCACAGCTAACCAGTTTTACCTAACACAAAACTGTGTTATAACTGGTCCATTTGACTGATATTAAGCTATTTGATGTGGTAGTAGCTGAGAGTCATTCATAAGACATACTTTGAATGCTAGCAGATCACATGATATTGGGATGACAATATAGCAGATAAATGTATAAACTGTATTTTAGAAGTTTTGACTAAACTGGCTACAACTTATTATTAAACATAAAATTATTTTAGTTTAAAACTGGCATGAAAGGTGGCCATGCAAGACCTTGTTTAAATTTTAAATTTAGTGAAATAAACAATTTAAAGGCTTTACCATTTTAATATTAACTGAGTAATAAGACAATAGTCAGAGTCAGAGTCAGAGAGTCTTTATTGTCATTTGCACCGCATGTGGTACATGTGATGAAAACGAGATTATGTACACGGGGTCCCAGTTACATCCATCAATAGGATACTTAGACAACATCTTAAACACAAATGTTTGTGGATTTAAAATTATTTTTCTTTCATGTATTAGTGATACTGACAAAGCAACTTATTCTCACTCCCTACTCGTCATATATTGATGATAACGGTCAGTGTCCCTCCGCATCGCATACTTGACGCGTCGGGTCGCCCCTAATTGTCTGCCAGCAAAACATTTCATAAACCACTGGACAAATTTGAATAAAACTCAACAATGTGTTTATTGGATGTACACCTACAACTGAGTAATGTTTGGTGTCAGTCCTATTTAAGCTGGCCACCACAGCTAACCAGTTTTACCTAACACAAAACTGTGTTATAACTGGTCCATTTGACTGATATTAAGCTATTTGATGTGGTAGTAGCTGAGAGTCATTCATAAGACATACTTTGAATGCTAGCAGATCACATGATATTGGGATGACAATATAGCAGATAAATGTATAAACTGTATTTTAGAAGTTTTGACTAAACTGGCTACAACTTATTATTAAACATAAAATTATTTTAGTTTAAAACTGGCATGAAAGGTGGCCATGCAAGACCTTGTTTAAATTTTAAATTTAGTGAAATAAACAATTTAAAGGCTTTACCATTTTAATATTAACTGAGTAATAAGACAATAGTCAGAGTCAGAGTCAGAGAGTCTTTATTGTCATTTGCACCGCATGTGGTACATGTGATGAAAACGAGATTATGTACACGGGGTCCCAGTTACATCCATCAATAGGATACTTAGACAACATCTTAAACACAAATGTTTGTGGATTTAAAATTATTTTTCTTTCATGTATTAGTGATACTGACAAAGCAACTTATTCTCACTCCCTACTCGTCATATATTGATGATAACGGTCAGTGTCCCTCCGCATCGCATACTTGACGCGTCGGGTCGCCCCTTCTCATCATTATTTGGTGTTCAGGTTAATGTTAAGTTGTGATCTTTTCTTCAGGTTTGGATAGTGAAGCACTTTCATATTTACTTATTTTTTGTGAACAGGAATGATTTTTCTGGCAAAAATTAAACCTTAAGCCTAACCTTATAACAAACCCTAAACTTAACCATTCACCTTTTATTTGACCCTTGAACTCCAAACAAACCAATGAGAGCACCCTGCACACCAAGAATGACGAGAAGGGGCGACCCGACGCATCAAGGTTGTGACGCGGAGGGACCCTGACCCTTATCATCAATATATGACGAGTAGGGAGTGAGAACATGTTGCACAAAGAGGCAAATGTGCATTGAAACATTAGATTTCCTTTGGTTGTTTATTTCCATTGGAGCTTCTTACAGATAAAACAAAACAAAGGCTTTTCAGATTGATCAACTTGCAACCATCACTGGCTTGTAAAATAAAAAAGGCATATTAGTAATAGCAGTTGTGATCATAGAACACACAAGAACAAAAACTTTTCAGAAATCAAACAATTGATAGAATGTCTGTTGTCAGAGTACGTATAGTGAAATTAAATGCTTTTTATTTTATCAAATCAGTTGTACCGGTATTCAGAAGAGGACTGGACAAAACTAAAAATGACCATAAGCATACTATTACGGTTTACTTTTCATGCTTCATTTTTAAAACAGAAGTTGAAAGATCAGATTGTAATATCACTTACAGGCCCAGTTAAAAAAATGCTTGTTGCCTAATTTCATCCTGAGTATTCAAATAGAGCTGAATACATTTTAACTATGACCACATTTGGAGGTAATCTGAACTCCTTTTAATCTGCATACATTTGGCAGTCATTCAGAAGTCATCCTAAGCCACTCTGTAGGACCTCCCACTAAACATTGTCATCTTAGCTAGATGGAATGACGCATTGGCAGAGTCGGTCATGGTAAAGACAGAGTTGAATTAGCAAGTTGAAAGGTAAAGCTGCCTATATACTGGTTTGTTTACAATCTAACACTCATCAATGTTCATGAGGTATGGACTATGAGCAAAAGAACAAGATCACAGAAACAAGCAGCTGCAATGAGCTTCTTCTGCAGGGTGGCTGGGTTTAGCTTTAGAGACTTTTGGGAATCCATTTTTCTCACCCTCTGCAGCTGCCTGCGAGGCAGGGCAGTGCCAACAAGCAGCAGCTGTAGCCCATTTCATCCATAAGCTTCTGAGTTATAAAGACCTGAGAATTTGTTCTTACCAATGCTGGAACATTTGGATACCAGCAAGTATTGTGTGGCAGCCTTCTATAAATCGTGGTTGAAAGATTTATTTAACCTTTTTTCTCTGTGTCCTGGTTCCAAGAAAAGCCTACCTTGGATTTATTGTTTCCCTCTGTGCTTCCAAGTACCACATTTTTTTAAAATCCAGCTCATTTCACAATTACGTTCATTTATTAAGGAAAAGTTCAGCTCGGACATATATTTGCTATAATTTTTTTAACCCTAGGATGCATGAACAACAAATACCTACATTCTTCCATGAGTGGGGTCAAAAATGACCCCAATTAGAATCAATGGGTTTTTGCAATGAATTTAAATTATTCTTTAATTTTGGTTAAAGGCAGTTATGTTTATTATATTTGGGTCAACAAAAGACTGATTTTAGATTTAACATGGTTATTCATAACTTTTTATTAAAAAAAATCACACGAAATAACATCAAAAATCTTCAAAAATTATAGAATGTCTATCTGTCTGAAGGACAAAAAAGAGAATGAACATACAACCAGAACACTGTACACTCACATGTGCCTACGCAAACATATTTTCTCTATTCACTGTGTGCAGTTGTCACTAATTATTTGCTTTTGGCTGTGACCATTGCACACTGGGGTACTGCATTTCCTGCACCAATTGGTGGCTTTGTAATCTTTGTTTATTGGACACATCTGGCACCTCTTTCTCTTCTGTTGGCCCTCTGTGCCTCTCTCCTGTTACTTGTTTGCAACTTTTGTCACTCCACATCTTCCAGTTTCAGAGATGTCGGTTGGTAGGTTCAGGGTACCTTGGGTTGTGTAGAAGACTCCCAAAGAGCACACACATTGGTACATTCCAGTTCTTCTCACTTCCTGCAAGAATGGTCACTCCAATGAAGGCCATGAGCTCCTGTTTGCTTAGATTTTTCCACTATTTTCCTCTGCTTGTTGCGACTCTTCTTCCCTCCATGTTTGTTCATGTCAACACCTCTTCTAATATACTATCCATCCATTATCTTTTACCCGCTTCTTCCATTTTTGGGTCACGGGGGTCGCCGGTGCCCATGTCCAGCAATCACTGTGCGAGGGGTGGGGTACACCCTGGACGGGTCGCAAGTCCATCACAGGGCCACATAGAGACAAACAACCATTCACTCTCTCACTCACACCTAGAGACAATTCAGAGTTACCAATCAGCCTAACATGCATGTTTTTGGTCTGTGGGAGGAAACCGGAGTACCCGGAGGAAACCCACGCATGCACGGAGAGAACATGCAAACTCCACCCAGAAAGGCCCCCGGACCGGGATTTTAACCAGGTACCTGCTCGCTGAGAGGCAGCAGCTCTACTAGTTGCGCCACCGTGCTGCTCTTCTAATGTACTATCGGTGATAAACAGCTTTCATGCATCTATTGAGAGATGGTGCTAAACCCAGGTGCAGGCCCTGACCGACTTCTCAGTAAATTGTGGCTTGGTGTTTTAGCCTGAGTGGGAGATAACTCTGCCTAGTAAGAGCCCTCATGGCTCATTCTGTTGGACACAATATCCATTCCCTCTTTGGAGGTCTCAGAGGACTCCTCCGTGTCTGACTGATCTTGTTCAGCAGAGGCAGGTTGGTTTCCAGACAGCCTGACATGTCCAGGTGGACAATAATCTGTATCCTCTACATTCAAGATGCCAGATCCCGAGTCAGTACCACTGATGGGTTCTTCATTCCATCCGTTCAGGGTCATATCTCGAGCAAGGTCTTCGGGTATCGCTGTCCTCCAAATAGTCATGATAGTTTAGATGAGAAAACATAAAACAGACAAACATGAGACTTGGTTTCAACAAAGGACTATGACAACAATGGACAACAGCAACAATAGACAATCATAAAAGAGGCATACAGATTTTTAAAATAATATATATATAATATAATATATATAATAATATGTAATAGGTTATCCAACAGGTTTGCATTTGTTACAAGGAATTATGAATACAGTGAGTTTCTACACAACAAATCCAGTAATATCAGCTGGCTTACTAAGCTAGTGTAATGTTAGCTAGCTTAAGTACTCACATTATTTTGTAGTTAGCTAAGAGTGTCTACTTTGTTGACCAACAGGATATACTATCAATAAAGTCATGGAGTTGGTAAATGAAGTCAGCCACTAGGGAGCACAAGCCAGTGTATCTCTTGTGCCGGTCCCAAGCCCGGGTAAATGGTGAGGGTTGTGTCAGGAATGGCATCCGACGTAAAACACTTGCCAAAACCATAATGCGAGTTCATCAAAGTGAAACCATACCGGATCGGTCGAGGCCCGGGTTAACAACGTCCGCCACCGGTGCTGTTGACAAACAGGGTGCCGGCGGAAATTTTACTACTGTTAGTCGAAGACGCCGAGGAGGAAAACGTGTCAGGAGACAGAGGGAGAGGAGGAAAGTGAAGAATGTAGGACTGAGGGTTGCAACTCTAAATGTGGGGACAATGACAGGCAAAGGTAGAGAGCTGGCTGACATGATGCAGAGAAGAAAGGTAGATGTTTTATGTGTCCAAGAGACCAAGTGGAAGGGCAGCAAGGCTCGCAGTATTGGAGCAGGGTTCAAACTGTTTTACCATGGTGTGGATAGAAAGAGAAATGGAGTAGGGGTGGTCCTGAAGGAGGAGTTGGCAAAGAATGTAGTAGATGTGAAGAGAGTGTCAGATAGGGTGATGTGTCTAAAGGTAGAAGTAGAAGGTCTGATGCTAAACATAGTAAGTGGTTATGCTCCACAGGTTGGATGTGATGAGGAGGAGAAAGATAAATTTTGGAAAGATTTGGATGAAGTGATAGAGAGTATTCCCAGGGAGGAAAGAGTGGTGATTGGAGCAGACCTGAATGGACATGTTGGTGAAGGAAACAGAGGGGATGAGGAAGTGATGGGTAGGTTTGGTGTCAAGGAAAGAAACCAGGAAGGACAGATGGTGGTGGATTTTGCCAAGAGAATGGAAATGGCTATAGTCAATACCTATTTCCAAAAGAGGGAGGAACATAGAGTGACCTATAAGAGTGGAGGAAGGAGTACACAAGTCGACTACATTCTGTGTAGAAGAGGAAACCTGAGAGAGATTGGAGACTGTAAAGTTGTAGCAGGGGAGAGCGTGGCCAAACAGCATCGGATGGTTGTGTGTAGAATGACTGTTGTTGCGAAGAAGAGAAAAAGAGTAAAACCAGAGAAGAAGACCAAATGGTGGAAGCTAAAGAAGGAAGAATGTTGTGAGAAATTCAGAGACGAGCTGTTAAAGGCTCTGGGTGGTAAGAAAGAGTTTCCAAGTGACTGGGCTACTACAGCAACAGTAATTAGAGAGACCGGTAGGAAGGTACTTGGTGTGTCATCTGGACAGAGAATGGATGATAAAGAAACCTGGTGGTGGAATAGTGAAGTGCAGGACGCCATTCAAAGAAAGAGATTAGCCAAGAAGAAATATGACAGTGAGAGGACTGAAGAGAGGAGACAGGAATATAAGGAGATGGGACATAGAGCAAAGAGGGAAGTAGCTAAAGCAAAGCAGAGGGCGTACAATGAGTTATATGGGAGACTGGACACTAAAGAGGGCGAGAAGGACTTGTACCGATTGGCAAGACAGAGGGATCAGGCTGGAAAGGATGTGCAGCAGGTTAGGCTTATTAAAGATGGGAATGGGAATGTTCTAACAAGTGAGGAGAGTGTGATGGGAAGATGGAAGGATTACTTTGAGGAGCTAATGAATGAAGAGAATGAAAGAGAAAGAAGAGTGGAGGTAATAGAAACTGTGGACCAGGAAGTGGGAAAGATTAGTGAGGGTGAAGTCCGGAAAGCTCTGAAAAGAATGAAGAAGGGGAAGGCAGTAGGACCTGATGACATACCAGTGGAGGTTTGGAAATGTCTTGGAGAGATGGCAGTGAGGTTTTTGACTCAAATATTTAATGGAATATTTGAGGGTGAGAAAATGCCTGAAGAATGGAGAAGAAGTGTGCTGGTTCCCATTTTTAAGAACAAGGGTGATGTACAAAGTTGTAGCAACTACAGGGGAATTAAGTTGATGAGCCACACAATGAAGATCTGGGAGAGAGTTGTGGAAGCAAGACTTAGACAAGATGTGACTATCTGTGAGCAGCAGTATGGTTTCATGCCAAGAAAGAGCACCACAGATGCCATCTTTGCTTTGAGGATGTTGATAGAGAAGTACAGAGAGGGTCAGAAAGAACTCCATTGTGTGTTTGTGGATTTAGAAAAAGCATATGACAGGGTACCAAGAGAAGAGGTGTGGTATTGCATGAGGAAATCTGGAGTGGCAGAAAAGTATGTTAGACTGGTACAGGACATGTATGAGGACAGCAGGACAGTGGTGAGATGTGCTGTGGGAGTGACAGATAGCTTCAAGGTGGCGGTGGGATTGCATCAAGGATCGGCTCTGAGCCCCTTCTTGTTTGCTCTGGTGATGGACCGACTAACAGATGAGGTCAGGCAGGAATCCCCATGGACTATGATGTTTGCAGATGACATTGTGATCTGTGGTGAGAACAGGGAACAGGTGGAAGAGAACTTGGAGAGGTGGAGGTATGCTCTTGAAAGAAGAGGAATGAAAGTCAGTCGTAGTAAGACAGAGTACATGTGTGTGAATGAGAGGGAGGCCAGTGGAACAGTGAGGCTACAAGGAGCAGAGGTCACAAAGGTGCAGGACTTCAAGTACTTGGGGTCCACTGTCCAGGAAAATGGGGAATGTGGTAAAGAGGTGAAAAAGAGAGTCCAGGCAGGATGGAGCGGATGGAGAAAAGTTTCAGGAGTGATTTGTGACAAAAAGGTGTCAGCAAAGGTCAAAGGAAAAGTTTACAAGACAGTGGTGAGACCAGCTATGTTGTATGGTCTGGAGACAGTGGCATTGACAAAAAGACAGGAGAAAGAACTGGAAGTGGCAGAAATGAAGATGCTGAGGTTCTCCTTAGGAGTGACAAGGATGGATAAGATCAGGAATGAGATCATCAGAGGTACAGCACATGTTAAACAACTGGGAGATAAAGTTAGGGAGGCCAGACTGAGATGGTTTGGACATGTCCAGAGGAGGGACAGTGGTTATATTGGTAGAAGGATGTTAGAAATGCAGCTGCCAGGAAAAAGACAAAGAGGGAGACCAAAGAGGAGATATATGGATGCAGTTAGGGAGGACGTGGAGGTGGTTGGAGTGAGGACAGAGGATGCAGAGGACAGAGTGAGGTGGAGGAGGATGACTCGCTGTGGCGACCCCTGAAAAGGGAAAAGCCGAAAGAAGAAGAAGAAGTTGGTAAATGAAGATAATACATGTTTGCTGCTGTGTCAAACTGACCTCCTAGTGGTGAGACTGCAGGTATCAGATGTGTAAATGAGACAGAAAATGTATCTTGACAGTCACAGTTGGTAAGAATCAAAGGTTCCCAAAGCAAACCCTTGAGATTCCATTGGAAATGCTTGGGGTCATTTTTGACCCCACTCATGAAAAACTGGGGTAGTGACACAAAAACTGCAATTTCTGAAAATGTATAAAAACATTTAAAAAAATTCAAATGGCTTGAAGTCACAAACATGTTTTATGAGGAATACCTGGAATATGGAAGAGTAAAAACTTTTAGTTTCAGAGATTTAGAAGAATAACAACCCTCGGGGTCATTTTTGACCCCACTTATGCATCTAAGGGTTAAGTGTTAATCTTCTTAAAAGCCTTGCTGTGCACTCCTGTGGCAGACATTTGCAGCAGAGCTAAACGTAGGTGTGACCTATCTAGGGATTTTTCCAATCGATTGGTTATAATTGGACAATGCGACCTATACACAGGTGCGACCTATACACCAGGAAATACTGTAAGCCTTATGCCTGGAACTTTTGGTGCCAACTCTCCATCGGCCTGTGTCCATCTTGCCACTCGCCTTCCTCCCTACCATCGATCCACTTACCTGCTGCTTCACCACCTTCTCTGCCAACATACCTACCTGGAAACCTCCTCTTTGGTCCACTGAACCTGCAAACAAACTTGTAAGGAAGAAATCATTACTAACAAATATCTTAATATTACATTCTGGACTACACACTCACCGTTCTCCATGCTCTACAGATCCACCCTGTGTTTCCTGCCAAATCAGCACTGTATAAAAACGTAACTTTTTACTGAGTTGTTCAGTTTCTTGCGTTCAGTTCCTCTGTTCTGGGAGTATACAGTATACAGCAAATTTGATAGAGATAAGATGAAAAGATCTGTTACTAGGAGAGAACTCGGTGTATGACCGCTGCTCCTCCACGTCAGTTAAGATGGTTTGAGCATCTGATTAGAACGACCCAGGGCAGACCATGAATGTAATTGAAGGATTATCTGTACTCTGGCCTGAAAGCGCCTTGGGAACTCCCAGGAGGACAGTATTGCTGAAGAGACAGATGTCTGAGTTTACTTCTTGGATCTGTTACTTCTGCGACCCAACTAAGGTGACAGAAAATGGATGGATGGATGGATGGATGAAACAATCACAATCAGGCTAAGGTGAGAAAAATGGATGGATGGAACAATCACTATCAGTCAGAGTGAACCACTTACTATTTTTATCAGCCAAAACAGTCATAAAGTGCAAGGTGTGAACCGAACCTTGAGCTCTAATGATGGTTATTTTAAGAATGCATAGTTGAGCATGGGTATTATTAGACAGAGCCTGATGTAAAAGTTGCTGGTCTTAAATTCAAAATAAATGCAAAAATGATATATAAATATGTATGTATATAAACATGTGTGTGTGTGTGTGTGTGTGTGTGTGTGTGTGTGTGTATGCATGTATAT
>JBBPBX010033885.1:0-15999 GCA_038048925.1 Garcialebias charrua
TAGACCTAGGATTCTCAAACTTCATGAGTGCCACGTCAGAAAATACCAAGCTCTCCAATACCATAATTATGACAGAAATTAAAAACCAGTGCAAGCTTGTACTATTGGTTTGGAGCGTATTGAAACGTTTCAAATAGACATAAGCAAAATATCCTACCTCTTGATCTACTTAAACGTCTTACTCTAACCAAAATCAAACCTGCTTCTTTATCCTCGCATATCCCTTCCCCAAACCCATCTGAATTAGGACCCAAAGGCCGGACCATCCTTGGCTAGGTCTCCCTAAAGCGAGGCTGTCCATTGGTAATAGCCCAAACACTTGATGAACCCCAGGACCAGAACAGAGTTCCAAAATAACAACAACCAGCCAACATAAAGATGCCTTAATCACTAAATAAACCCAATAATTTTAGCAGTTTTTCCTTTTTTTTTCTTCTTCTGGGTTAAATGAAGGAATTGGGATTTTGACACATTGGTTTGCGTCTTAATTTGACTTGGTTCCCTAAACAGTATTGGTCATTGGACTACGTTAGTTGGGGACCGTCAAGATACAAAAAAACACTTGATCTTGGTTGAAGGATGTAGTTTAAGATGAGATCTTAATGGTAAATGGAGCTTACTTATATAGCGCCTTCCAGCCCCCTATGAGGGGCCCCAAAGCGCTTCACAGTACCAGCCATCCACCCATTCATACACCAGTAGCGGTAGTCTGCCATGCAAGGCGCCAGCCAGTCCTACCGGGAGCAACTCGGGGTTAAGTGTCTTGCCCAGGGACACAACGACACATGGTGTGGGAACTCGGGATTTGAACCTCCAACCTTCCGATCGGGGGTTGGCTGCCGCTACCACTGTGCCACGGCTGCCCCTTCACCGTATTCAAACACTGTGGTATTGGATATTTTGTTTGCTCCACACCACAGAATACAAATTCAAGGTACCTTGAATCTAGCACAGCTGGTAGAGCTGCCACCTCTCAGCGAGAAGGTTGTTGGGTTGAATCTTGGCCAAATTTGTTTTTTTTTCTTAGTCCCTTTAGGCCTTCTTTATTTTTTACAAGTGTCTTACGTTTGGCTTGTACTCCAGTGGGCTACTCGAAGCAACTCTTTTCACATGTGTGTCAGTAAGAACAGAACAATGTTTAGACTTCACTAGCTTAAGTATAGAAACAAATGCTGATGCAAACATTGACATTAGCTTGAGTGCAGCCTGTTTTGCATTGGGGTATTTGTCTGTGGGCACAATTTTCAAAAACTCTGTGGTTCCTTCTCTCAACACATTCCAGTCGGTCACCCTCATAAAGTTCAATCCTCTCCAACTGGGAGACTGCTGTACTGAATTTGGAGTTTTCATTAGTTGTCAGTTATAATCATCAACATAAATAGACATTTGAAATATATCAGTTTGCGTGTAATGAATTAATGTAATATACAAGTTTCACTTTTTGAATGGAATTACTGAAATAAAATCAACTTTTTCACGATATTCAAATTTTATGACCAGCACCTTAGCGCAAACGCAAGCAATGTTGCACACCCCCTGTAATGATGCCAATGTAACAATCTCCAAGTGTTTCATACGTTTCTGGAAACCTTTTGTCTGCTTCTCTACTTGATTTTTCAAGCAGTTTACCTTATGTTTATGAATTGTTGAACCTTTGGGGAACTTTTGTCTGTGTTCAGATGGATAAAGGTGATAATGATGCTCCAAGATCAATGCTTTAAAGTGAGACAGTGAAGTCTGGCAACAGTCTCCCATTTTATCCATAAAACATAACTCTTCCCTTTCAGGTAGAAATGTTCTGTTCTCCTCTTAATATTAACGCTTTGCTTTTCATTTTCCCGACTCAGCCATGAAGATCCGGTCAGTAGCACTGGTTTAACTGAATTCTACCTGCACATTATGCACGTTATGCTACTTTTGCCAGTGCTACCTTCAAGGAGTGTGGGCAATTTCAGTATTATCACAGAATATTTTTTAAAACACCAATTTAAGAAAAAAGAGCCATGAAGGAGCCATCAAAGAGCTTCATGCAAGTTTGCCAGTCCTGATGTAGTTGATACTAAACGTTTTCTGAGTCCCACCAGGGGTTCTTGTGCTGCAGTTTGAGAACCAACGCTGTAAATTTGCATCATTGTTATGTTCAAGTTAAAGTCCCTCTATTTTTAATTTAATCTATATTAAAATAACGTTTGGAATAACGTTACAGTGTGCTCTGAACGGTCTTACTTAGGGATGCCCAATGTGCCTTACTGCATATGCCACTTTTTGACCTCTATAACAACATCAACTACTACCTCATACATATACTGTGTACATTAACTCATACGCTGCTTTGCCACTTTGCAAATGTCAATGCTAGAAACCTTTAGTTTATTTTAGTTATACTTTTTATACTCTTTTTTATACTAGTATGCAAAAACTCAGGACAGTATTATGTTCATTAAATGTTTAATGTTTTAGTTTTAGAGTTGGTGTAAATTTTCATACTCTTATACCACTATGCAAAAACTCAGGACAGTGTTAGTTTTACTATTTTATGCTTATGTCTATTATTATATGTTTCAGTGTTTCAATGTTTAGATGTTTACTGTTGCACCGAGGGACTGAGAGAAACGCAATTTCGGTCCTGTGTATGTCCTGTACAGTACATATTGCAGATCTGACAATAAAGTTGACTTTGACTTTGAAAGAAAAAAATTACGAACACAAACAAAAATGAAAACTGGGCCTCATTTACAAGTATTACCACTACAGCTGGAGTCACTGGGAGTGGTGGTTTAAATATTCCACCACTTTGTGAGATACAGCATCTATTCAATGTCATAAATTTCTTTTAGACAATGACTTTTGCTGGAGTTCTAAAATCTCATGTAACCGACCATAGCATATAGTATGTTTCCTGCTGTTTAGGGATGATTGACAAGAATGGCAAACACAGTAAGTGAAAATATACCTAAATAGAAATCAAATGCTTTTTGCATATTACAGGTGTTGAGTTATTTGTATGAGATATGAGTATCAATTAACATAAGGCATATGGTGCAAGGGCTAAATGTAGAGCTGTTCAGGTCAAGAGGACTATGTTGACATTACCAATGAAATTGAGAGACAACCACCCTGTTAAGATTTTCTTCTTTAATCCCAAAGTCCCCATTGATGTGACAAAGCTTACACTCGTTGTCATTTGTATGCAGTGCTGTTTGAGCATTTTGAGCCGACTTGAGTCCTGTTCTGCCTTCATGTGGCCGAGAGATCCACAAACAGTGGTATTTAAGGTCTACAAGGCTGTGATGAAGCATTCTGCCAACGAGGTTTAATAGAATTGCTTTTTTATCTTTAACAAGGCCTGGAAGCTTCAGAAATGGCTATGATGAGTGTCTATTGCCACACTTATGGTCCAGAGCAATTTAAGTTGCTCCAGATGTTTTGCACTTATTTCTTTTTAAATGCATCTCTGTGGGGTCTCACACCGGGGGATGATGAGTTCAAACTCGCCGTATGGGTCTCCATTCACTTTTGATTTCCGTTCATTTAAGATCTCCTGTGGAGACGATGTGGCAACAATGCTCAGCCAGGGACATTTCTTAGCTCCTACCAGCAATCATCTTTCTGTGTGGAATCTGTGCTTAAAGTACAACTTGCTTTTATAGCAAATGGTGGGTGGAGTTCAACATGGCTGTCTGGTGCGATGCCTGATTATAACCATTTTCGTAGTTCAAGCTTTCTTTCTTTACAATCAGTGGTGAAGTACTTTCCATTCAAATTCACGACGGTGTGCCTATTTGAACTAAGTTTGTACAAATTATAATTGTCCTTTTTGGTGAAGAGAGGTTGATTGGATAATGACAAGTCCAAAAGGAAGGTGAATCATCCACGGGCATGTTAATAAAAATCTTTTGCATCAAATACATGTTAAGTGACTAATTTGACTTAATGTCGTACCCCTTCTGCAACCTCATTGCCTTAAATTTGAAATTGAGAGTTACTGCTTAAAATATATGTCTAATAAATGTGACTCCACTTTAAAACACACTTTTTAGAGGGAATTTTTTTCACCATATTGCATGAAACTGTGTGAGACTTGTGAATCATTTGTGTGTTTATTCCTGCAGAAGTTTGTAAACTGACCATGGAGATTTTTCATTCTGAACATGCAAATTCAACAGTGAAGAATGCACACAATGCGTATGGAATCGATACCTCTTATGTAAGCTTGAACCAAGTCGGGCACATTTTTAGGAGGTGCTTTGCACTGACAGTGATACATGACCATAGTACAATTGATGTGTCACGGAAGTACCACAGAAGTACTCCACATTTGTTATATGTGTGGCTCACAAGTCAGAAGTACACTGCTTGGGCAAAAAAAGTTGCCACCTGGATTTAACTAAGCAAATAGGTATGAGCCTCCTATTGGATAATTGTTGCATGGATGGTTATCTTTCAGCTGGCAACAAGTTATTTAATCCAAGCTGGTGCAATGAGTTGCTTCTTGTTTCTTAAACAACCATGTCAAAAGACACATCGCGTGGTCGCGGAAAAGATGTCAAGTCTGTTTGAGAAGGGTCAAATCATTGGCATCAAGCAGAGAAAACATCAAAGGAGATTGAAGCAACTACTAAAATTGGGTTAAGAACTGTCCAACGCATTATTAAAAACTGGAAAGATAGTGGGGACCCATCGTCTTTGAGGAAGAGATGTGGCCGGAAAAAAATCCTGAATGATCGTCATCGTCAATCACTTAAAAGTTTGGTGAAATCAAATGGAAGAAAACAACAGTAGCACTCAGGGCTATGCTTAATAGTGAAAGTAAGAACATGTCCACATGCACAATGCGAAGGGAACTCAAGGGATTGGGACTGAACAGCTGTGTAGACTTAAGAAAACCACTAATCAGTGAGGCTAACCAGAAAAAAAGGTGCCAGGCATCATAAAGATTGGACTCTGGAGCAATGGAAGAAGGTCATGTGGTCTGATGAGTCCAGATTCACCCTCTTCCAGAATGATGGGTGCATCAGGGTAAGAAGAGAGGGAAGAGAGGCAGGTGAAGTGATGCACCCATCATGCCTAGTGCCTATCTAAGATCTTGGTGAAAAATTAATGCAACACTGGATGGAAATAGATCTTGTGACATTGCAGGAGCTTATCGAAACAATGAGTGAATGCATGCTGTAATTAAAGCTAAAGGCAGTCCAATGAAATACTGTATTAGTGTGATCTTTTTTTTTTTTTTGGTCAGGCACTGTATAGATGACTTTATACCCCTATGTGAGATGAAGATGGCCATCATTCTGCCACGTCTGACAGTGTTGGACCACTATAAGATTTTAGAAGCTGACAGAGAAACAAATACATTAGCAAAGCTAATACAGGAATGCCATTGCTTGAATGTGTCTATTACATGACCCACTGCTCACCCTCGTGTTACATGAAAGTGACCAGCACCAAATTCATTTGTGCAAAGCAGAAGCTAAATTTTATTTCCTCCCAGCAAAAAAAAAATAAACACGCACACGCCTTTTAAAAATTGTTTCAGAAAGTCAAATGTTAACGTTTTCTCCCATACGAAACACTTGTAGGCCCCTTTTACTCCAAATATTCCACTGACTGATGTACCACCGACATAATACAGACTACAAATACATGTACAGTACTGCAAAGTGTATAAACCACCAGGTGTGACAAAAACAAAACAAAATCCTGGTGTTTGAATATATGAAGGGATTTGTTTCAGTAATACAGCCTCAAATGAGGTAGGCCTCATCAGCACCACCACATGGACTAATTCGCTGGTTGGACAGTTTGTGCAGCCTGACATCCAGAATAATTAGAGGGTTTGGCAGCCGGCTGAGTCTAAACAAATTTGATTCCAAGGCTTGATGCACCAGCTATGCATGCTGATTCTTTATTTATTTTTTATTAAACTCAGACAAGTTGTCATGTTTCTTCAGTGGCCATGGCACACCATTTAATTGTGTCTGATGTTGTCCTCTGTCAACCATTTCTGTCATGTTAGGTTTGTTTTGAAACCTTGGAAGTCTCAACAGCGGCTGTAACTTTGTACATAACCTTGTCTGTAAAGCTCGGAGAGGAAAAAAACAACAACAAAACACCAGGGTTCTCAATGACAATAGAGGCTAAATAAATACATAAAAAACAAGCGTGCTCTCATCGCCTCTTGCCACTTTAAACCCTCGCTGTCTAATGGGTGGGTGAAAAGGCATGGGTTTTCTAACGAGGCTGCTGGTGGAAAAGGAAGGAGTGTAAAACTGTCAGGGGAGACGGCTGAAAGAAAGTTCACAAGCCAGACTTCACGTGTGCCCTTCTGTTTCTCGTCTCTCTCTAATGCCTCCTGGTGCTTTTCAGTCTGTTTTGTTGCAGGGCACGCAACTCCACTCCCGGTGTTTATCCGACATCATGGAGGGGGGGACGGGTGGTGTCGGCTCCCCACCTTAAGATTCTCTTGACAGCTCAAACCCGACAACGCGAACACACGAGCCAACTTCACCAGATGACAAAGTGCTGCTCGAGCTGACGGCAGAGCCACGTGGCTCCCAGCATGCTTTGCCCTCGGTGCGTCACCTACCTGGTCTCGCTCAGCCTCAGCCTGGTAAACCAGCTCATTATTCACTCCGACAGGGGTTTATGACCCAGCATCTACGCCAAGGATTTTTTCTTTTAAATCTCTGGTAGCATGAACAAATGTTTGAATCTGTAATACTCTTGTCAAACTGTGGTTGACAACAGAAGCAAAAACCACAACCGGAAACAAATATTGTTGTGCAATTATCACCCTCTGCCGAAGGTGAAGGCACAGCAATAACGTTTTTTTTCTCTTGCCTGTGTGTGCGGCTTGTTTTTGTCTGTACCGTTGGCAAAATATCTCGTGAATCCCACAATTGGTTTTAATGAAACTTCTAGAAAGTGATCACTGGGTGTACATCTATACCCGTTTAGCTTTCAGTGGTAAACCACTTCAGCTAATTCTGTTTACAGGTTGTCCTCGAGTTCTGATGGAGTTGCGTTCCTACGCGCCGTCGTATCTCGAATTTCGACGTAACTCTAAAAATACGTCCAAACTGCACCTTATATGTACAGACTGTATTTTACCAAGCACTTAGCCTATCCTATCACAGTACCCTACATAATTATCAATTATTATGTCCTCTGGACATTCAAAAAACAAACAAAATGTAAAAACATTTCTTCTTTCATGTGAAAGACTTGTTCAGTCTAGTCTTTCACATGATAGTAGAAATGTTTCTACATTTTGTTTTGTTTTTGAATGTCCAGAGGACCAGACATCACTTTTTAGATGTTTCTACCTGGATTATTGAGCATGCATCAGGATGTCTATATTTTTCTTCATCATTTGATGTGTTTGCACTGACTGGGGTTTTGTTTCTTGAATACAAATTATTTTTTTCTTGTATAGATTGTTTTGAGTTTTGGTTTAAAGTTTAGCTTTGATTTAAAGCTTTAATTTAAAGTGTAATTCTTGTTTTGTGATTTGTACATCTGTGGGTTAGAATAAAGTTGAACCAAAGGCTCTTCTTTAAACATGTTGGAGGGAAATATTCCTGATAAAATTTTTGTCTTTTTATGATTTTTCAGCTGAGTAAACTTTAATTAACAGATTATTTAATAAAGTCAAAGTGAAAACAGGATTTTATGATAAAGCCGACACCGTGTATTTATCTTTAATCTTCACTGAGGAAAAAAACTTATATTTTGTAGTCCGGCTTCGCGTGCTTTGCGTTCTTCGCGTTCTTCGCGTGCTTCGCGTGTCGGCAGCTCGTATGATCCTCCGTGGTGACTCAGCTAGCTCGCCGGTCACCAAACACAAAAAACGCCTGGAGTTCAGCATTAAACACGGCGGCGTCATTATTGTTTTTAAAATCTTTAAAATAGATTCAGCCGCTGCATCCCGAGAAATTGCAAATGGCGGATCGGTGAAAAGTTTCTGATCCAGTGACTCCTCCCCCTGACCAATCAGAGTCCAGCATTCACGTTTTGGTCCGGACTTGGCTCGACTGAGCTCGGTCGGTCTCACCAGAGAAGCAAGGACGAAAAGAGGACTCGAATCAGGCTCAAATCAGCTAAAATGCTAGCTGAAGTAATAATAATAATAATAATAATAATAATAACAATAATAATGAATTCAATTTATAGCGCACTTTTCATTAATGAAAATCTCATATATGCAAAGGGGTTCTTTCCGTAGCGCGATTCCCATAGTTGGATCTGAGTAGAGGCAATGCAAATGGGGCATTAGAGTCACTCATGTATTGTAGCATACTGGCTGCCCCATGACTCCGTATCGCCACCGTCCTCCATTTCCTCTTCAACACAATGTGGGCGGCAGTGGCGTAGTGGTAATGGCAGTCGTCCCCCGATCAGAAGGTTGGTGGTTCGAATCCCGGTTCCCCACACCATGTGTCATTGTGTCCTTGGACAAGACACTTAACCCAGAGTTGCTCACGGTATGACTGGAAAGCACCTTGCATGGCAGTCTGCCGCTACCGGTGTATGAATGTGTGTATGAATGGGTGGATGGTTGGTATTGTAAAGCACTTTGGGGCCCCTCATAGGGGTCTGGAAAGCGCTACAGTATATAAATAAGCTCCATTTACCATTTACAACTTGCAAAGAAGTTGTGCATCCGTGTTAACTGCCTCTGGGGGTGGACCCTCTTTCTCCACATGGTTTCTCACCTTCTCCTCTGTTCCTGTTGTTTCTGTGAGTGCTGTGTTGATGACCTCCTCGTACTCCTGAACGAGGTAATCTCCACCTTAAGAAACTCCTCAGGCTAGGAGTGAAAGCTGTGGCTACCTTATGGTACAGGTGGAGTTTTAATTTCAACTTTAATTTCAACTTCCCTTTCACAATCGCATTGTCTTCATCCTGGATCAACAAACCCATCAGTAGGGGTGCCTTGGTTGGGAGGACAAGGTGAGGGGCAGGTGCCTGATCAGTGGAGAGGTGCCTGGTAGACTCATCCAAAGCTTTCAGGTGCTGGGTGATGTCTTCAAGATGTTTACAATCTATGTGGTTTAGGTAATGGAGCTTGTTTCGGCGAAACAGAAGTCATAAAGCTTACCAGACTTCAGAGCATCTTTTACAGATTGTAGCACTGCAAGTCTGGTATTCCAGATGTTCAAGAAGGCCACCACAGCAACGCATATGTAGAAAAACAAAAGAGGGCATAGCTCTGTCAATTTTACAGATATTAAGATATTAGTGTTTCCTGTGGTAGTAGCTGAAGTCATTCAAAACACACCAGTTTTTCCACAGATCCCACAAGATATTGCAATATCCCATGAGATTGTGCTGATAGTACAAATGCATTTATTTAAAAAAAAGCTAAATGGCTAATAGTTTTGTTCCGTTTGTTTTAAGGTCTTTGGTGCAACTTCGTTTATTCATACACCATGTAAATACAGTATACCTGAAAGTTGAATTTACTGTTACCAAGTGTAAAAATGGCTAAATAAGGATCCGTTTTCTCTACTACAAATATTTGCTGCCACAAAAACCATTAACCAGGTGTATGTATTCTGACATAATAGTACCATATATTTTTGTTGCTTGTCCACTGAAAGCAGAACAACTGCTCTACAAGCTAGATACCTAGTTGCTCAGTGTACAGTATACAAACTTGTCAAAACATCTGTTCATGTAACAATGTCATGTTGGTCCATAAAGGGGCACCAGAAAATGTGATTTGTCCTTTTGACCTTTTTGTCTTTCCTAGAAATTCATTCAATCCCAACTTCAAATAGGCTAATTTTTTTTTGCTCAATGTCTTTTCTACCAATAAAAAACAAGCAGGCATGACCTTGCAGTCATTCAAGTACAAAGTAGGTGAGACAACGGGGACTTTAACGCCAAATCCGAATGGGCTGTCACAGTGTGCAAGCTACTGGTATCAGCACCCTGCACCCTCACAGATAAGTGCAGTCGGCTTAAAAAGAAAGATACATATGTTTACCATCACAGTACTTTGCTGCATCAGGGAAAACTGGTAAGGACAGGCAAAATGACTGGCCTTTAAAAATGCTGCAGCAGCTGGATAAAACCTTCTAAAACAGACTTTTTGTTCAAGGACTTTCTGTCTGAAACAAAATTGTATAAAGGCGAGTTTTTCGTGCAGTGATGCTCGTTTTAAAACGTGCAATGAATTAGTACAAAGTGTGATGGATACTGCTTGAAGACACAGATCATAACTCTAAAGCCATTTAATTGGTAGGAAGCGTTAGTCGTTATCTTCACTGTCTTACATCTGTAGGGATTGATGTGGGTGCATATGTCTGTATGACAGTCTGTCTACTCTTGTTTTAACCAAGAGCTGCCCTTGTGTGTAGAGTTTCAGGTAAAGGCCAGGCTGATCGATCAGCAGCGGCTTAGCAGCTTTGGTCAAAGAGCGCTCTTTGGCTCTGCGTGGCAGGAATCCTGTCTCGAGGTTGTTCTACCACAAAACTCAAAGATCTATACAGGTAGTCCCCGATTTACGAGAGTCTGGACTTACGAGGGTCCGACTTTACGAGGTTATCATATTTAATAAAAATATGAAATTAAAACTATAATTGATGATGTTTTTTTTGTGTGTGTTTAAATGTTCTTAATTTCATGTGTACAGCACTTTGTTGCAGCTGTGGTTGTTTTAAATGGCTTTATAAATAAAGTATAATTGTTATTTTTATGTTTTATTTCAATTTTTAGCGTATTAGCGATCGCTCCCAACGCGCAGCCGGCAGACATAAAACGAGCGGATCGCCGCCGCCTGACCATGCAACGAGCGGAGCTAAGCGGGCGGGGATTGGACATGCCGGCGAAGAGACCTTCTGTGGGAGCTGCTGGCTTTTGAGGACCGTGCGTCCGATCAGAGATTGCCTCATACGGATAAATTAGCTGGAAACACTCAGTGAACTTTGTGGATGTGTCTGGCCTGGAGCAACAGGAGCGATCGCTCCCAAAGCGTCGCGCGACAACATTAGCTCATGGACTAAGCTAAGGCTAGGCTAAATGCTAAGCGGACCCCGACCAGAACCAAACCGAACCGACGGCCGGCGGCCGGGAGCTCGCCTCAATGTCCGGGAGCTCGCCTAAGATGTCGGATGGATACCAGCTAACGTGGAGAAGCAGCTCCGACAGCCTTTTTTGGATGTGCTACACGCTAACGAGCGCTAACGAGAGCAGGCCTAATCTGGTGGGGGCTAACAACAGCTAACGCGGCAGCTTGTTTGAATGAACGAATACCGCGGACAAACGGCTTTCGGTAAGTTTATTAAATATTTTTCTGGCTCCAAATGTATGAAGTTAGCGTACCAACAGTCCTTCCTTTAAACAGTTTGGACTGCGTGGTGTTGCAGAAAGCTGGGAAGATCGGACGTAACGCGGCGGAGCTAAGAGATGAGAGAAGCTGCACTCAAAGTAAGAAATAACTTTTTTATATTTTTTATAAATGTTTTAAATTGTTTTAAAGTGTTTTAAAGTGTTAGGATAGTTGAAATGCCTACATTACATGTAATTACCAACATGTACTAGATTCTAGATGTTATTACTGTTTTTCTCTTTTATTTGTTGTTGGATGTAACTGGGACCTCGTGTACATAATCTCGTTTTCATCACATGTACCACATGCGGTGCAAATGACAATAAAGACTCTCTGACTCTCTGACTCTGATGTACGTGTTCAGTGGCGGCTTGTGTGCTATATAAAGGTCGATTAAAGGTCAGTACGGACTTACGAGATTTTAATCTTATGAGAACCTCGTAACGGAACTCGCTCGTAAGTCGGGGATCACCTGTATTTTGGATATAAAGTCTAAACCACTATATTGAAGTTGTGTTCATTGTCCCTTCTACTGAATTGGTCAATCCAATCTGCATTCTAGAGAATAGGAACCTAAAATCAGGTTGAATTATTTGGACTTTTCTGAGCATTTCTTCTTAAAGCTGGTCTCACTTGATTGCAACTGCTCGAAACCAGTTGACGATTGATTATGTGATAGTACAAACAAAATTTCACATGGAATCATAATGAAACAACATATTTGTGTTTGTCGCATGATTGATACAGAAATACCAGCGAAATGTAATTAAGATTTTTTGGGGGTATGTAAAACTATTGCACCTCTGTTGTGTGACATTCTGTTATATTATGTGTCTGACATATTCTGATATTTGTCATTTCCATAACATATTTGCACATTTTAAACATTTGCAACATCTTTTTACGAGTTGTTTTCCAACAGTGGTGTGACAGTTATGCATGACAATTGAGAAATATGAACCTTTTGTCATGTGCTAAAGTGATATGGGTCTCAGAGGAGCGGTGCAAAAGCTGCTGGAGGTGAACCCCAACCTGTATGAGTACCTGAAGGAATGTTTCCTTGCTGATACTGCTGCAGTCAAGAATGGCCAAGTCTCAATGTGCCCATAATGTTTGGTTCTCAACATCGTCTATGGCTGGTTTACATGGTGCTCGTATTGTCCAGTTCTAATGGTTTTCTCCAAACAGTCACAATTCTGGCATTTGTGGACTCATAGGAACTAAAGTATTGTACAGTAGAATGCTCTAAATGCTCGTGACAACTCAGTTTTTAAAAGATAACTTCTAGTACAAATTGTTTGAACTTAAAAAAAATTATTTCAACACGATACTGAGGCCTTGAGACTCATGAAAGGAAATCCAGAATCCCTTTCAATGTTAAGGAAACTCGCTCCTGAATACTGTACCAAGCTCAACACAATGCCTTGGAAAACATAAAATTGCTAGCTAACGAACATTTGTCATGGTGTAATAACATAATGTTTTACAGAGTTCAGACTGGATGGTAGCAGATTTAGTCTGGCTGTTAATAGCCTATTCTTCAATTATTAGGAATGGCCCAGTTAAAAAAACTTTTTATGAATGTGTATCTTTTTTGGTGATATTGGGTTTTGAGATCTGATGCAGTTACACAGTAACAAAAATTGAACACACTGTCTTGAAATGTTTTAGCTCTTCTAAGTGTAACCTGAAAAATCATGTGGGTTAAACATTTTTCCCCCTCTTAGTTTAGCTCATACTTTATTACTGTAAAGATTTAGGATTTTTTTTTTTGGGGGGGGGGACCCAAAAATACAGCCAACACACAGAATAAAATCATTTACAAAACATTTTTTATATATTGCAGCTCAGGATATGGGATTGCCAGAATTGTGAGCAGAGTTGAAGCAGAGAGAGAAGATGAGTAACAGATTACGTGGCAGGCAGCACAAATCTTGTTCAGATCAGGATAGATCAGCCTGTAAGAGGAGATCAGTGAGCAACAGGGGACGTGAGGCCAAAGAAAACGGTCCAGGTATGGCTAACGTGGGATCCTAAGTGAGGTGAGGGCAAAACCATTAAATGAGGGTCCATCACAAAATCTAGATAGAGGTAGGCAATAGTGGCGGTTCCAGAAATGTCCACCAGGGGGGGCAATTTCTCCAAAATGAAAAAAAAATTCCCCAAGTTCAAGTATGTTTTAAAAAAAAAATCAAATGCAGATTAATACAAGGTCAACAGAACAATAGACTATATGCCACGGGTGGCGGTGACGTACTTCCGTTAAAATACAACCCACGTCCGCCACTTCCGGGTCCCATCCACTGCCGTTGTTGTTAGCGTTAGCTCCTAGTAGCCGACCATGACAACGACCCAAAACGGGAAGCAGCTGCGAGCTACTGCACTTCAAGTGAGTTCCGTTGTGTCTGCCCACCGGTGGATACAGCTGTTCCGTTCTCCCGCCGAGGGGGGGTTAGGGCGACAATGGCTCGCGGCTATCCGAAGGGGAAATGACGCTATGGATTTATATAGATTTATATGTGTATAGAGTTATTATTGGTGTGTATGTAGATGTTTTAATAATTGTATTTACTCATTTATGTTGGAGTCATTCCCGCTAATTGGAAGTGCGCCACCCGGGTAATGCGGAAGTGCTGGAACGGGAGTCCGTGGCATATAGTCTATTAAATGCTCTGGATGAGAAGAAACAATTTGACTCACTAAAACAACAAAGAACAAACAAAAATATATATAAATAAATAAATTATATATACATTATAGCAAAGGTGGGCGAATGAACGCTAGGGAGCGCTAAAGCGCTATTCCGCTTACAGTGGACCTAAACTTTTTGTCAGCGTTTTTGTGAATTGACTAACTTTTATAATTCATAAGCGGATTTGTGCTATTTTTATTTAAAATGCAGTACCGCTAATAACTAATTATCTATCAGTAAAAACCAATAAACTTATTTACAAGCTCTTATGCTGCTTGTTTTACCTTTTTCCCCACCGTAAGAGCAGAGAGGAGGGAGGGTTGGAGGGGGGAGGGAGCAGAGGGGGGAACAGACTGGATCTACCATGTAGGTAAATGATGCCGTTGCCTGGGGATCCCATCAGCATGAGGCCCCGGCCCCGCCGCGCCCCGGCCAGTCACCTAATTCCTAACATTGATCCTGCTTGTTAATCTACATTTAACATAAAAATAATTATAGTTACGATGAAAACAATCATTAAATAAGCAATTAAAAAAACGGTCGATTTCTTTATCCCCCTACTAAAAATGGACTATTCCATCTCGACAGCTTCCGGGTTAGAGGTGAACTCAGGGGCTAATTCCGTGGCTACTGTTTGTGCTGGGTACTTGGATAAATCCTTAGAAAACCCAGCTGTTTCAAGCCAAATTAACGCGGCCGGAGGATTCTATTGTGTGTTCTGTGTATACCACGCGACGGTGAGTCGTTATTTTCATGTATTTTAGTTACTTTTCATTAAATCTGTTGACTACCTATAGACGCTAACGCTGTGTGTCTGCCTGTTGGTTGTGCTGGGTTACTAATGGAAATCCTTAGAAAACCCTGCTGTTTCAAGCCAAATTAACGTGGCCGGAGGATTTTATTGTGCGTTTTGTGTCGACCATTCGACGGCGAGTCGTTAGTTTCATGTATTTGGGTTACTATGTGTATAAATGCGGTGGCGACACACCCGTGTATTTGAGATTTAAACGTGGTTTTAGGGATTAAAAGATCATTCTATTTTTTGTTAATTTCGTGGCCGAATAGAATATATGTACGTAAAGTATTAAATAAATCCTTTGATTTTTGTAATTTCATCCTTTTAGGATCATTTTTGTTACTTTTCAGTTGGCAGTGTAGTGCAAATATTGATAACGCTGCCGGCTATATATAAATATATATATATATAATATAGAAAATATATAAATAGCGGATTGGATTAGCTTCCCCTAATTTTCATAAGACATTTGTGCTTTTGAAATTGTGGACCTAAAAAAATTAATAAGCGTTTTAGAAATTGTGGAACTAATTTTTTAATTAGCGGTGCCCAGCTTTGCATTATAGAAAGGAAAATAAGTTAGATTAAAACATTTCTGCATTTCTACTTGCAAGAGGCTTTGTTTTCATTCTCCAGATCAATACAGTGTTAAAGACCGTGTAAAGTGAATTTCAACATTTTCTTCAATAAACATTATAAATGTCGTAATTGTAATCTTGTAAATGAGTAAAAAGTCTCAAAATTGTAGCTCAATTAATTTTGGAGTTATAGATCAAACTGTGTATAAACACATTTCTCTTTCAGGATTTTTTAGGCGTGGTTTAAATGTGACCGCGTTTCGTCACGCGGTCACAAGCCCCACCCCCTGCAGCTCCAGCCGTTATAAATGCGTTCTTCGGTGGAGCCGTTCACTCGCTACCGACCGTCTCCCTCCAGTACTGGCGTGCTGCTGGAGCGACCACATGCCACCTGCACCTCCGCGCACCTCCGCCCCCCCCGCGCGCGCGCGTGTGTGGCGATCAGACCCCGCATGCATGTGACCGGGTCGCGCGCGCGTGTGTGTGTGAGTGAGAGGCGATCAGACCCCGCATGCATGTGACCGGGTCGCGCGCGCGCGTGTGTGTGTGTGAGTGAGTGAGAGGCGATCAGACCCCGCATGCATGTGACCGGGTCGCG
>JBBPBX010033886.1:0-11950 GCA_038048925.1 Garcialebias charrua
GCTCCTACAAGCATCCTGCAGATGTTGGATGTTGTCTATCATGGTGCATCCTGCAGATGTTGGATGTTGTCTATCATGGTGCACTAAGATTCATAACTGGTTGTGATTATCGTACCCACCACTGCACCCTGTATTCACTGGTTAACTGGACATCATTAACCTCACGCAGACTCTTCCACTGGTACATTTTCATCTTTAAATCACTTCTTGGTCTGCTGCCCTCATACATCTCCTCCTACATGTCTTTGCGTGAGTGCAGCTACAGCGTGCGCTCTCAGGACATGATTACCTGCAGTGTTCCATCAGTGAGGACTGAACTTGGAAAAAGGGCCTTCTCCTACTCTGCTCCTGCTTCATGGAATATCTTACAAAAAGATCTGAAGCTCTCGACCTTGACTTCTCTAAATGGTTTTCAGAATCTGTTGGAATCCTGGCAAAAACCAATGCAGATTTGTTCCTGTCTTTGATTTTATACGTCTACCTTATAATGTTTTGCTAGTTTTTTGATACTTTGTTAAAAAAAAAAAAAAAAAAACTTTTTTTTTCTCTCTTTTGTTTTCTATTGTTTATTGTTTGTTTGTTTATTGTTTAAGGAAATTCTACCACTGCTGTTCATTGTTCTTTAGTTTTAGCAGGTCGCTTTTGTAAATGAGCCCATGAGGTTCAAAAGATTTACCTGACTAAATAAAGGTTGAATGAATGAATGAATGAATGAACACAGTAACTAAAAATGCATTGTTCATAATGATCTTAGATCTGTTCAATAAGTCTCTCTGGCGGTTTCACATTTCTGGAAGATCTTCTTATGTGATTCTCTTGTACCTGAGTTGGTGTCTCAGTTGTGTGTGCGTCTGTGCCGCCAACATCATTCTGCTGCATAACTGTGATAGGTTCTTTCAGAATGTCACGACGGTTTCTCCTCAACACTGCACCATCTTCCGTCTGGACGTTGTATGACCTTGGCTGGACTTCAGCTAGAACTGAAGCTTTTCTTGCCCAGGTACTGGTGCTGTCTTTCAGTTGCACATGGTCACCGTTTTGAAGTTCTGGTAGATTGCGTGTTCATTTGTCATAGTAGTACTTTTGCTTTGCTTTTTGTCGTTCCTTGAATTCTTTCACTCTTACATCCATTTCTGTAGTCAGCAGGCTTTCTTTAACCGGCAGGTTTGATCTCAGACGCCGCCCCATCAGGAGTTGTGCAGGGGACATACCATGCTCTAGTGGTGTAGCACGATATATCAGAAGGCTCTGGTGAAAATCTTCATTACTGTCTTTTGCCTTTTTCATTAGCTTTTTCACTGTCTGAACAGATTTCTCCACCAACCCGTTGGACTGAGGGTAGTGAGGACTTGATGTCACATGCACAAAGTTCCAGTCCTCAGCAAAACACCGAAAACTCTCACTGGAAAATTGTGGACCGTTGTCCATAAAGACTATATTTGGAACACCATAATAACAATAATAATAATAATAAACTTTATTTGTATAGCACCTTCCTACAATGCCTTGCATTGACCAAGGTGCTTAACAGGATAAAAAGATGAATAAACTGGAACAATAAATCAATGAAAATAGAATAAGAAACAACAGCAATAAAAGAAGGCAATGGAAATAAAAAATGCTACATACTAAAATAACACTAAAATAACACAAATAATAAAAGTTACACACTGAAAGCTTTTTTGAACAAGAGGAAATAAAAAGGCAATGGAAATAAAAAATGCTACATATTAAAATACCAAAAGTAATAAAAGTTACACACTGAAAGCTTTTTTGAACAAGTGGGTCTTCAGTCTGGTTTTGAACAGAGTCAGATCAGAGGTGGCACGCAGCTCAAGGGGGAGACTGTTCCAGGCTTTTGGGCCGGCAACAGAAAAGGACCGGTCTCCCCATTGTTTGTACCTTGAGCGAGGCACCTCCAGCAGGTGTTGACTGGCAGATCGTAAATCTCTGCCGGGCTGATGGGCTTTCAAAAGTTCTGAGATGTAGAGAGGAGCAAGTCCATTCAGAGCTTTGAAAACAAACAGCAGCAGCTTGAACTGTATCCTGAACTGAACCGGGAGCCAGTGTAGAGAGGACAGGACAGGAGTGATGTGTTCATATTTTCGTGTGTTGGTCAAAAAGCGCGCGGCAGAGTTCTGTACAAGCTGTAAACGGGAGATGGAGGATTGATTAATACCAACATACAAAGCATTACAATAATCAAGTCTGGAGGTCACAAAGGCATGGATGGCCTTCTCCAGATCACCACGGCTGAGAAATGACTTGACTTTGGAGAGCAGTCGGAGCTGAAAGAAGCTGGTCTTGACAACAGAACTGATCTGTTTATCAAACTTTAAGTTGGAGTCAAGCTGCACTCCAAGATTTCTGACCACCGGGTTGAAGTGGGGGAGGGGAAAACCAACACTGGGACTGGGAAGGATGTTGCTGGTGTCATCAGGTGCACCAAATAAAATGCATTCAGTTTTATCTGTGTTTAGGTGGAGGAAGTTTTGAGAGAGCCAGTGCTTAATGTCATTTAAGCAGTTGACAAGAGTGTTTGAACTGGGTGAGGGGTTGGGAGTGACTGGCAGATAGATTTGTAAATCGTCTGCATACATGTGAAAAGACAGGTTATGACGTGTGATGATTGATCCTAATGGCAGCATGTAAAGAGAGAAGAGGACCATGTCTGGAGAATGTTGCTTTAAGAGTCGTTATAACAGCCTCGGCTGTAGTGGCATGTAGTCTGTAAACTTCTGGGTACAGGGAATAATAATCAGTGATCACACCAGTCATGTCCCTCTAATGTAAAGAGATCGGCTCCTACCTTTTGATAAGGTCTGTCTGTTACTGAATGAGGCTTCAGTGGCTCTGCTGCATTGCTTGCTCTGTATTTCAAACATGTTGGACAACTGGAAACTTCATTTTCTACATCTTGGTTAATCCGCGGCCAGTACAAGACTTCCCGAGCTCTCTTTTTACTTTTTTCAATTCCCAGGTGACCTTTGTGGATTTTTTGCAGCATTTCTTTAAGTAAGCTCTTTGGTATGATTATTTTGCTCCCTTTGTATATTGTATTGTATTGTATTGTATGTAATTTATTCATTTCAAATTTAAAACACAAAGCAACAAATTCAAAAACATGTATAGAAAGCAAAAAAAAAAATTTAAAATGAAAGGAAGCAGATGAAGAATAAAATTCTTATAGTATCTGCCCCTTCTTAAAAACAAAATTCTATTTAACACTCAAATCAAACAATAATCATTCATGAACAAAAATTCATAACCCATAACAATTGTCGATGTTTAATAAATTAACAATTTTGCATTTGTAGATATCTATTTAAGAATTTATATTTAATCAACTTTTTAAATAAAGGTATTGATTCAATTTTTTTGTCATCATGTCCCAAACCATTCCATAAATCTATTCCATGCATTAAAGTAAACCGACCCTTTAAACTGGTTCTAAATTGTGGCTTAACAAAAATGTCTGTTCCTTTAAGATTGTAACAGCTTTCTCTTTTTAAAAAATGCTTTTGAATATTATGAGGTAGTTTGTAGTTTTGAGCTTTATGCATTAGTAAGTAAATATTATATTCTACTAGATCGTAAAACTTCAATAGTTTCATTTTATAGAATACAGGTAGTCCCCGACTTACGAGCGCTCTTACTTACGAGGTCCCGGACTTACGAGCATGCATCTCATTAGAAAAAAAAAAAAAACATTTTTTTTTTAAAAAATAAATGAATACATGTACAGTACTGGACAGTCACCAAGCACTTAGCCTATCCTAACACAGTTTTTAAAGATGAAGGAATGAGTTGAATTGTCTCCCTTTCACATAAAGTGAAAGTAGCTCCCTTTATGGGAATGGAGCCTGCAGGGAGGAGGGAGACAATTCAACTGACTCCTTCATCTTTAAAAACTGTGTTAGGATAGGCTAAGTGCTTGGTGACTGTACAGTACTGTACATTTATCTATTTATAAATAAAAAACAATATAAAAAAATTAAAATACTGTATACAGTATACAGTACTGTACAGTCACCAAGCTCTTAGCCTATCCTAACACAGTTTTTAAAGATCAAGGAGTCAGTTGAATTGTCTCCCTCCTCCCTGTGGGCTCCATTCACATAAAGGGAGCTACTTTCACTTTATGTGAAAGGGAGACAATTCAACTCATTCCTTCATCTTTAAAAACTGTGTTAGGATAGGCTAAGTGCTTGGTGACTGCCCAGTACTGTACATGTATTCATTTATAAAAATTAAAAAAGTAAAAAAAAATATTTTTATTTTTTTATTTTTACTATGTGATCCTACTTACGAATTTTTGACATACGAGCGCCCCCTAGGGACGGAACTTGCTCGTAAGTCGGGGACTACCTGTAGATTGTTTGTTGGATGATTATAATGCATTCTTGTTATAATTCTTATAGCTCTTTTTTGAAGGATGAAAATAGGCTTTGCCAAGGTTTTGCATGCTGTTCCCCAGACATCGACACAATAAATTAAATGTGGTACTATAATTGTGTACAAATACAAGGCATTATCATTCAATAAATCCTTTACTTTATATAATACTGCTGTGGATTTGGACAATTTAGTTTGTATATGATGTCATCAACTACTGATAGTTCTTCCCTGCAGTTCCAGTACTCGTTTATTTCAGGTGCGCAACTTTGTTTTGTGCTGGGCCATCCATTCATGATGGTTTAAGTGAGGTTTTTCATTGTCATGTCTTTCTTTGTCTCATGTCTTATGAGCTCCATTTTCGTGTCCGACACAGGCAGTGCACTTGTGATCATGTTGACATATAAATCTACGTCATCACACATTTTAGAGCTTGTTACTTCTTTGGGGTCAACTGCTCTTGACAACGTGTCGGCCGTGTACATTAACTTGCCTGGCGTGTACATCACGTTTAGTGTGTAGCGCTGCAAACGAATCATCATTCTTTGAATCCTTAATGGGCAGTCATTGAGCTGCTTTCTGAACAGTGTGATCAAAGGTTTGTGATCTGTTTCCACACAGACTTCTTGTCCTGAAATGAACTGGTGAAATCTCTCACAGGCGTACGTTATGCTGAGCAGCTCTTTTTCAATCTGCTCGTATCTTGTTTCTGCATCAGTCATTGAGCGTGATGCATATGCAATTGGTTGCCAGTCTTCATATTTCTGTAATAACACTGCTCCCAAACCATTTTAGGATGCATCTGAAGATATTTTGATGGCTCTTGCTGGATCATAAAACTTCAAGACAGGTTCTTTTGTTAATGCCTTTTTCAGATCATTCCAGGATTTCTCATGTTCATGATTCCATTCCCATTCCGTTTTCTTTTCAGTTAGCTGTCTCAGCGGTGTCATTTGTTCAGACAAATTGGGTATGAATTTACCCATGTAGTTTATCATTCCATTGAACCTCTGTACATCTTTCTTACACTGTGGTCTTTGCATATTTTCAATTGCTGACACTTTTTTGGGGTCTGGTCGCACTCCCTCACTGCTTAGGATATCTCCAACAAATGTTAATTCTTTAACTCCTAGTTGACATTTTTCCTTATTCAACTTGAGGTTGGCTTTTCTGGTTGCTTCCAGAACATCTCTCAGCCTTTTATCATGTTCTGCCTTTGTGCTGCCCCATACAATGATGTCATCCATTGAAGTGTCCACTCCTTCTAGGTGTTCATAAATCATATGGATTGTTTTGTGGTACACTTCAGGCGCCGAGGCAATGCCAAATGGTAACCGAAGAAATCTATATCTGCCAAATGGACTGTTAAATGTGCACAGCTTTGAACTTGCCTCATCTAACTTGAGTTGCCAAAATCCTGAGGATACGTCTAGTTTGCTGAAGTATTTGGCATTAGCAAATTGTGACATTATTTCTTCTCTTGTCGGCAGCTTGAAGTGTTCTCTCTTTATTGCCCGATTAAGGTCTCTTGGATCCATACACACTCTGGGTTTTCCATTCTTTTTGACCACTATCACCAGTGAACTCACCCATTCTGTTGGTTCATCGATCTTCTTGATCACTTGCAGCCTTTCCATTCTGTCCAGCTCTTCTTTTAGTGGTTGCTGAAGAGCAAATGGTTCTTTCCGGCAAGGTTGAATGACTGGTGGAATGTTTTTGTCTGTTCTGATCATGTGTTCACCTTGTAGGCATCCCAGGCCCTGGAACAGACCTTCATATTCATTCATTAGTTCTTCGTAACATGTGTTTCCTTCACTGTCGACAACAAGCACTCTCTTTACTAGATTTAATCTTGTACAAGCAGATAAACCTAGTATGGTTTGCACATCTTGTGTCACCACCACAAATGCAAGTGTGTAAGTCTTTTCTTTGTGTGTCACTTTAACCATGCATTTACCTTTCACTGGTATTGCTGCTCCTGAGTATCCTTTCACTTTTGTCCTAGTTTCATATATTTGAGGTCTTGGTCTAATTTTCTTCAGTTCTATTTCAGATATTACATTGGTTTGGGCTCCTGTGTCAAGTTTCATGGCAACATATGAGTCATTAACCTTTAGTGTCATTATCCAATCCTCTTCATCATTATTGTTGTTTGTCACCACATCTACATAGAACTCATCAGTGTCACTTTCATTCACTGTATGAATTTTGCTTTGCTGGTCCTGACTTTTGCAGCATCTGGCATAATGGTTCTTTTTGTTGCAGTTGTTACATATTTTCCCAAACGCTGGACATCTTTTTGGAGGATGCTGTGTATCACACCGGTCACACTTATTCTCTTGTCTCTCTCTGTTTGTTTGCTTAGGATTCATATTTCCTCTTGTGGGTGTCCATTTTGTTTTTGACATTCTGTTTGTCTCCTTTCTTATCGTATCGACTGTGTTGTCTTCGCTGAACAGTTCTTTAGCTTGAGTTTTCACTGTCTCTGCTGCTCTACACAGAGCTATTGCTTTTTCCAGATTGAGATCCTGCTCTCTCAACAGTCTCTCTCTCAGACCATTGTCTGGGATTCCACACACCAGCCTGTCTTTGATCAATGAGTCTGCCAGCCCGCCAAACTTGCACGTCTTACTTCTGTTGCGTTACATACCGATCAATAGTTTCACCAGGTTTCTGCACACATGTGAAAAACCTGTGTCTCTCAAATGTCACATTTCTTCTGGGTATGCAATAATCTTCAAACTTTTCAATTATTACATTGAGCTTCATCTTATCAGCTTCTTCGTCAAAGGTGAAGTTATTGTAAACCTCTAGTGCATCGTCGCCGATCACATGCAAAAACACTGAAGCATTCTTTTTCTCGCTCTTTTCATCTGCGCCTATTGCAGTCAAGTACAGCTCAAAACGTTGTCTGAATCTCCTCCAGTTCTCTGCCACATTACCTGTCAGTTGCAAACTAGATGGTGGGTGCAGTCCTTCCATGATCAGTTCTTATTCACACGCTGAGTATGCTCACTTCTTTTTCTGCTTCTCGGCCAGCTAGGTGGCTAGCTCCGTTAGCATTAGCAACTCCAAAACGTGGCTTACTCTGCATCCTACTTTACAAACGGTTGCTCCTCTTCAAGTCCATCTTCTGACACCATGTCATGTTTGTGTACAGTAGTGAGTTCTTCAATAACCACACCGGAGTGTTACTTGAAGCAGGCAGCTTTATCCAAGTTCTTAAAGCTCTAATCATTAAACTTACTGGTTAAAAAAATATGCCTACATGGCATTTGACCACTCTGGAATGACTGATTTAAATATACAAGGCCCAGAAAACCATCAAAAAGGAAATTATTACTCTATCAAACACAGAATAAAAAAGAATGGTCACACACTTCACTCACAAGATGAAATACTAAAAGTCGAAGCACACAGTACAGACAAAATCTGTGAAAAATATCAAGATCTTTTAGTCCAGGGTCATCCACAGGAAAAAAATGCATTTGTCTCCCAGTGTAAAATATGTAAAGCAAGACGCAGACTACCCCAGGATATGTGTGAGATGGCTGTAAAACAACAGAACGTTTTCAGAAAAGCAATAATTTCTGTTCTTCGCCAAGACAAAAACCCCACCGGTTTGTGGGCAAGACGTAAAGAGAAAAGATTTGAAGTCCTTGCACGCTTTAGAAAATTGCCAGAATTGGAAAAAGAACAAAAGGAGGACAATGAAAGGATTATCGACAAATCAAAAGTTAACAGAATATGCATTATCTCTCATTCTAGACGCAAGCGATCACAGCGACGTCGTTACCCTAAGGGGATCTGGGAAATCTGTGGACCTTACTGGTGAAAAAAATATACCTACATGGCATTTGACCACTCTGGAAGGACTGATTTAAGGGCCAGTTTACACGGCGCGTATTTTGAGTGGAACCGCTACTTTCTCTTTGCGACTTTGCTTATCGCCTACACGACGCTGCTGACCCCCCTCTTTGAATCCGATACTTTCCTGATCTCTCAAGGTGGAACTTTTTCGCTGACCCCCCGCTGATAATGTAAACATCTCCCGCTGATCTTTTGTGTCAACCACATGCGCGCAGCCCGCATGCGCGGACAGTCTAGGGCAGGCGGACATTTCACGTGTCACGCTGCAAAATATAACAGTTTAACAATAATAAACAGTATTTATGTTGGCGTGGGAGATGTAAATTTATCTGAACTACAGTATCTATCTGGACTCGTTACATTTTTTAAACAGTGCGTAACGTGCTGTGAAAATGAAGACACCAGGTTTATTTTTTATTTATTTATTTATTCAGCACCACAAACTTTACGTAACACAAACACTGAGAATTAAACTGAACACACTATTAAAACACGTGAACCGAACTGTAACTACGTTAATGAACTGGACTCTTGCTGTGTGTTCATCTGGACCCATCAGAACCGGTCTGCCTGTTTGTTGGAACGACAGCTCCACCTGGCAGAAATAAATAAATAAATAAAAACTCAGTTGTTGTGTGATCAAATTAAACACAAGCAAACATTATATTAAAAATGTTGATTTACCTGCTGTAAGTCAGCTGTTTATCACGGAGTAAAGTCCGGTTCTGGTCCACAGTCCACTCAGCGTCTGGTGTGCAGCTTGTTAGATGAAGCAGTCCCGCTTGGTGTCAAATCTGTCGACTCTTATCCAAAATCCAGCTTTAACTTGTTGTTAACTTGTTGTTAGCTCAACTTTTAGCACAAAAGAAAGTAGCAGACTGCCAGCAGAGTGAGGCAGCACGCATGCGCAGTGGGTGAAAGGGGGGGTGCATGAGGGAGGGGGGAGATTCGAGCAGATCCGTGTCAACGCAAAACTTTTCATGTAATTAACATACCCAAAAGTTCAGTTTCCCCCCACAGTGTCCGTGTAAACAGGGCCTAAATGTACAAGGCCTAGAAAACCATCAAAAAGGAAATTATAACTCCATCAAACACAGAATAAAAATGCCTACATGGCATTTGACCATGTTTAGCAGGCTTAAAATTTAAAACTGGTTAGACCTTTTAAGATGGACTTTACATGAACTCTTCATGCATCTCTTCATGGGTTTTGTCCATGTACGCCCGATTCCTCCCACAAAAAAAAAAAAGTCACATAGCAACATCCGATACCAACAAATGGTTCTCCTGGGGCCTCATGTACAAAGACTTGCGTAGATTTCTTACTGAAAAGTCACGTACGGACAAATCCAGAAAAGTGTCCACGCACAAAAAAATCCAGATTTATCAAACTGTGCGTACACCGGAATCCACGCACATTCCTTATGTACAACACAATCAACGTGGAACTGAGCGCACATGAGAGAGTGGCCGACTCCGCCCTTGACACGCCTCCGTATGAATATGCAAAGTCATTCAAATATGCCATGCACGACAGGAATGTCGTCTCTGCTCCATTGCAAATCATGTCGGAACGTGGAAAAAAGAGGAACTTCACGGACTGTGAACAGAAATCACTTCTGAGTGAGGCAGAGAAGCACGGAAAAAGGCTTCATTCGGCACGCACAGTGCAAAACAAACCATCCACTTTTAAATAAGAAGTTGACCAAGCTGATCTAACATGCCTGTATAGCTTAGTGGCGAACGCGCCCGCCCTTCGTCCCAAAGGTCGTGAGATCGACTCCCGCTTGGTACAATGTTTTTTTTTTTCATTCCAGATTTAAAGACCACAGGAAAACTATTGAATGAAACAACAAGAAATAGAACAATACATGAAATGAAAGGAAGCAGACGATTTATTGTTTTGTAAATAGTTTTCATGTGTATTTCAATCTGGAACGAAAAAAAAAAGAAAAACGTTGTACCATGCGGGAGTCGATCTCACGACCTTTGGAACTAAAGGCAAGCGCTTTACCCACTGACCTAAACGTAGGCGTGTTAATACAGCTTGGTTAACTTCTTATTTAAAGAAATTACATCTCATTGTTGTCAATATTGTTGCCACTATCTGGCGCATGCTTTTATATCCACTCATCTAATTGCGTCCATGTGGATGTAATAATCGTTAATCATGTGTGTTTGGTGGGATTTATGATTGTTTTCACATCGTGGACACGGTTTCACAGATCACCTGTAAGTGTCGCCAAAGGAACAATAACCACAGAAACGTGCGTACGCCAACAGGGGAGCAGCCGTGGATTTGTACGTGGAAGCGCAGATATTCCCGTTCATATCAGATTTGATACATACGCCACTTTGCGTGGAAAGTGACGTGCGCAATGTTTTTGTGCGCACGCATGGTTGATACATGAGGCCCCTGGTCCTCAAACAAAGGTTGGGAGAACCATAGTTGTATCTCTTCATGGGTTTTGTCCAGGTACTCTGGTTTCTCCCACTCAAAAAAAATAAAAAACAACTAAGTCACACAGCTCCATGCACCATACTAAAGCTCGGTGGTGTTCCTTTCCATCAACAGGGTTTCTTTCTTTTTTTCTTTTTTTAATGCATTTTTATTGGCATTTATAAATATATTTAACATAATTAACATTTAACACTTCAGTTATTTGTGTCAGGTTCCTCTGGTGTTAGACCCACGTGCAGGCGAGTGAACGAGGCAGGAGTTTTAAAATAATAATTTATTTTAAACAACAAAACAAGAAGCTGTCAGGGCAGCAAAAAACTCACCCTGGCAAACTGGAGCTGAAACAGGTGAGGACATCAGAGTAGTGAGGAGAGGACTGAATTGTCTGTGTGAACAGAACAATGACCGGACACAGAGTGGAGGACAGAAAGGCTTTTTATAAGGCAGAGGGGGAGTGAGTAATGAGAGCAGCCGGGTAGGTGGCTGATTAGAACAGGTGTGAATGATTAGAACTGAGGACTGGAGACAAGAGGTAGACTGAGGAGTGAGAAATGACATAATTGAATGAGGTACACAGAAACAGAAATCACAAAGATCAGAACAACAAAAGTATGACAGGCGGGAAACACAAATAAACATAAAGAAACAGACAGAGACAGAGCCTGACAGGAGGGGAACACAAATAAACATAAAGAAACAGACAGGGACA
Organism: Garcialebias charrua; assembly: GCA_038048925.1. NCBI lineage: Eukaryota > Metazoa > Chordata > Actinopteri > Cyprinodontiformes > Rivulidae > Garcialebias > Garcialebias charrua. The sequence continues at coordinate 11,436 of JBBPBX010033886.1, forward strand.
GAGCCTGACATAACCCCCCCCCTCAAGGGTGGCACCCGACACCCCCAAGATGGGCCCCCACACAACTAGGGAGGGAGGGGGGAGGAGACAGGACGGAGGGCACAAGATAGAACCCCAAAAACACAAGGCTGACAGGAAAGAACCTGGAAGAAAAAAAAAAAAGGGAAAGAACATCCATGCACAAGAGATCAGCCGGCCGGTGGGTTGTCCAACAGGCCGGAACACTTCGGGCGGGTGACCAAGAGGCCGTCCATCAAGCAGCGTCACGTCGGGCGGGCGACCGGGAGGCCATCCAACAACGGCAGGAACCAAAACCTCAAGGTCAGGAACGGAGTTGGCAGGAACCAAGATGATGGCGGCTGGTAAACATACTTCGGCCGGTACACTGTTGTCGTCGGCCCGTACACTTTCGTCATTGTCGGCCGGTACACTTTCATCGGCGGCGGTCGGTACACTTTCGTCGGCGGTGGCCGGTACACTTTCGGCGGCGGCGGCCGGTACACTTTCGTCGTCGT
>JBBPBX010033886.1:13129-32979 GCA_038048925.1 Garcialebias charrua
GGGTCTGCAGCCGATGAGCCGTCATCGGTCTCTGCAGCCGGAGGGTTGTCACTGGTCTCTGCAGCTGAAGGGTCGTCATTGGTCTCTGTAGCCGGAGGGTCGTGGTCTGCAGCAGCCAAAGCATTGTGGTCTGCAGCAGCCGAAGCGTCGTGGTCTGCAGCAGCAGAAGCGTTGTGGTCTGCAGCAGCCGAAGCATTGTGGTCTGCAGCAGCCATCGAGTCCGGCGAGAGGTCTGTAGGTGTCGAGTCCGGCGAAAGGTCTGTAAGCATCAAGACCAGATGAGCCGGTGCGGGCGGCGAGACCAGATGAGCCGGAGCGGGCGGCGAGACCAGATGAGCCGGAGCGGGCGGCGAGACCTGAAGAACCGGAGCGGGTGGAGAGAGGGCTTTGGTCCCACGTCGACCTCTCCTTCTGCGGCGGCGAGGAACATGGCTGGCAAGTGGGTCACTGTTGACACCCTCTGAGCAAGATGGCTCCGGATCCGAGGGCGAGACCACAGTGGCTGGCACCAAGGGCAGGGCAATAGCTTGCAGGAGACGAGAGTGTGACCTTTCTCTCTCGGTCCAGGCTTCAGCAAAAAGTCCAAACAGCCATGGGTCATCACCTACGATCTCCAACGCAGGTAAACACCTCTATAAAGTCATCACTGGCCACCACCTCTCCTGTAGATCATAGGAAGTGGCCATAGTGTCAATATATTTATGGGTTACCTGGTGGAGTAGGTCCCATTCGGAGCAGCGCTCGGCGTAGTTCACAAATCCTGCTGGGTCTGGGTCTGGTCCGGTCATTCTGTCAGGTTCCTCTGGTGTTAGACCCACGTATAGGCGAGTGAACGAGGCAGGAGTTTTAAAATAATAATAATTTATTTTAACCAACAAAACAAGAAGCTGTCAGGGCAGCAAAAAACTCACTCTGGCAAACTGGAGCAGAAACAGGTGAGGACATCAGAGTAGTGAGGAGAGGACTGAATTGTCTGTGTGAACAGAACAATGACCGGACAGAGTGGAGGAGAGGAAGGCTTTTTATAAGGCAGAGGGGGGAGTGAGTAATGAGAGCAACTGGGTAGGTGGCTGATTAGAACAGGTGTGAATGATTAGAACTGAGGACTAGAGACGAGAGGTAGACTGAGGAGTGAGTGAAAAATGACAGAATTTAATGAGGTACACCGAAACAGAAATCACAAAGATCAGAGCAACAAAAGGATGACAGGCGGGAAACACAAAGAAACAAAGAAACAGACAGAGACAGAGCCTGACAAGCCCGAAGAGGAGACATGGGTCCCCCTTCTATGGACTCACCACCTGTGGGAGGGGCCAAAGGGGTCGGGTGCAATGTGGGATGGGTGGTGGCCAAGGGTAGGGACCTTGCCAGTCTGATCCTCAGCTACAGAAGCTGGCAATTGGGACATGGAATGTCACCTCTCTGGTAGAGAAGGAGCCTGAGCTGGTGTGTGAGGTTCCGAGGTTCCGGCTAGAAATAGTCGGACTCACCTCGACGCATGGCTCTGGCTCTGGAACCAGTTTCCTTGAGAGGGATTGGACACTCTTCCACTCTGGAATTGCCCCTGGTGAGAGGCGCCAAGCAGGAGTGGGCATACTTGTTGCCCCCATCTTGGTGCCTATTCATTGGGGTTCACCTTAGTGAATGAGAGGGTAGCCTCCCTCCGCCTACGTGTGGGGGGACGGGTTCTGACTGTTGTTTGAGCTTATTAAGCAATTCAGATTACCCATTTTGGAGTCCTTGAAGGGGGTACTGGAGAGTGCGCCTCCTGGGGACTCCCTTGTTCTACTAGGGGACTTCAACATCACATGGGCGATGAAAGGATGGTACCTGGAGGGGTGTGCTTGGGAGGAATGCCCCCCACCCTGAGCTGAACCCAATTGGTATTCTGTCGATGGACTTCTGTGCTCATCATGGATTGTCCATGAAGAACACCATGTTCCAGCATAAGGGTGTCCATATGTGCTCTTGGCACCAGGACACCCTATGCCACAGTTCAATGATCGACTTCGTTGTCTTTTCTGAACTGTGGCCACAAGTCTTGGACACATATGAAAAGAGGGGCAGAACTGTCCACTGACCATTACCTGGTGGTGAGTTGTCTCCAGTGGTGGGGGAGGAGGGAGCTTAAGTAGGGAGGTGAACAGTAGAGCATGAGTCTGATTGTTAGATGAGTGAGAGACAGGAGCAGGCAGAGCTTGGCAAGAACAACAAACATAAACATGACTGACTGTGAAGGGCAAAAACATGACAACCTTAGGAATGAATTTTGCAGTCTTTTGCCCTCTCTGGGTGGCATTAATCTGGCCTCCAGTTCTAGTATTATTTTTTTTTTAATCAAGACGTGTCTTTTAACCCCCACTTTAAAAATGTTACCAGAACTGTCTTCTTCCGCCTGCGTAATATCCCTAAAATTAGAAAAATATTTTCTAATACTCCCACCATGCTGTCAGAAATGAGCTAATACTGATACGGTACTTTTAAAGCAAACATGTTTTTTTATATATGTGCTAATAAATGGCAGATCTGAAATACTAATATTATTACATAAAGTTTGCTCTATGTCTATCCAAGTAACATCTAGTGCATTCAGATTTAGCCATTTTGAAATATATTGTAACCTGTTGGCTAAATAGTAGTGATAAAAGTTTGAAAGTTCTAATCCTCCAGTTTCTTTAGATTTCTGTAATGTTTTTAAGCTAATACGTGGAGTTTTGTTTGTCCAAAGGAATTTAGATATGAAAGAGTCCAGGGACTTAAACCATTCATTTGAGGGTTTATTTGGGATCATTGAGAATAAATACGGTAATTTATTCTCGGCAGGACCATCATTTTTACTGAGGCAACTCTTCCCATAAGTGATATGGGTAGAGATTTCCATCTAGTAAGATCGTCTTCAATTTTCTTTAAGAGTGGTATATGGTTTAATTTGATTAAAGTCAAAAGTCAAAGTCAAAGTCAACTTTATTGTCAGAACTGCAATATGTACAGGACATACCGGTACACAGGATTGAAATTGTGTTTCTCTCAGTCCCTCAATGCAACAGTAACCATTTAAACACTAAAACACTGAAACATTTAATAAACATAAGCATAAATAGTAAAAGTGTAACACTGTCCTGAGTTTTTGCATAGTAGTATAAAAGTATGAAAATTTACACCAACTAAAACTAAAACTAAAACACTAAACATTTAATGAACATAAGCATAAAATGAAATAATAAAAGTGTAATACTGTCCTGAGTTTTTGCATAGTAGTATAAAAAAATATAAAAAGTATATCTATAAAATAAACTGAAGGTTCTAGCATTGACATTTGCAAAGAGTGGCAAAGCAGCATATGAGTTAATGTACACAGTATATGTATGAGGTAGTAGTTGATGTTGGTATAGAGGCAAAAGTGGCATATGCAGTAAGGCACATTGGGCATCCTTAAATAAGGCTAGTCAGAGAATACTGTATATGTATCAGCAGTGGTGTAGATATAAAAGTAGTGTAAATGTAAACAGTAGTAATAAATGTAAACAGTAGTAATAAATGTAAACAGTATTAATAAATGTAAACATTGAATGTAAACAGTAGTATGTAAACAGTGAATGTAAACAGTAGTATGACTATAGGCAGTGATGTAATACAGACATTAGTGCAAATATGAGAAGTAGTGCAAACTGAATGAGCACATGACCGAGAGTTTAGTGAATAACCTGTTTGATGACACAGAGTCTAGTGTTAAAATCTTTGTGTTGTGTGGTAATGTGGGAGAAAGTTTTTTGTGTTAAGGCAGTTCAAATGGGAGGGGAGGCAGAGCAGGCAGAGTGTTTAGCATCCTGACTACCTGATGAACAGAGCTGTCTTGTCTTCTATTCTAGTAGAAATCTTAATACCCAAGTATGTAATGTTACCTGATTGTAGTCTTTCATTTAAAGAAGTATTAAACACGTAATTTATTGGAAGAGCTGTAGATTTTGACCAATTTATAGAATAGTCAGAAACTTTTGAGAATGAGTTTATTAATTTGATAACATTAGATATAGAGTTTTCTGAGTTTTGAAGAAAAAGTAAAACATCGTCAGCATAAAGACTAATTTTATGTTCTATATTTTTACACTGTATGCCTTTAATGTCAGCAGTTTGCCTTATTGCTGCTGCTAAAGGTTCAATAAACATAGCAAATAGTGCGGGTGAAAGTGGGCATCCCTGTCTTGTGCCCCTCTGTAAACAAAAGCTTGAAGATATTTGATTATTTGTCCTGACACATGCTTTTGGTGAGTTATATAATATTTTTAACCAATTAATAAAATAGTTTCCAAATCCAAATTTAATCAAGGTAGCATATAAAAAATTCCAATTTACTCTATCGAATGCTTTTTCTGCGTCTAAAGATAAAATGGCAGTTTCAATATTTTTCAACCCATCTGGAATAATCCTGACATACAGCAAGAAAATACTATGTTAAATTTCCCAGGTTGGAGAGTTAAGGGGATTGAACGTCTGGAACACATATTTGATGGTGTAGGCTTTATTCCATTTAATGAATTAATAATACAATATGACATTGATAATAAATACTTTTTAGAATATCAACAAATTACGTAAGTCGATTGTAAAGGGAAGTCTGGGCCTCCCTACTTAGGTTGCTACCCCCGCGACCCGACCCCGGATAAGCGGACGAAAATGGATGGATGGATGGATTGTAAAGAAGAAATTTAAGCTTAATAGAACATTGTTAGTGACACCAATATGTGTCTCAGAGTTCATAAATCTTAAACCACCCAAATTGTTATCTAAAATATACAAGAAATTGTCTAGAATAGATGACTTCATAACGCTACCTGTTGCAAAATGGGAGACAGATTTATTAGTCAACTTTGACCAAAACACCTGGTCTCAAATATGTTTAAAAACTTTTAAAATGACTAGAATCTCCAATTTGCAATTAATACAGTATAAAGTCCAGAAAGTTCATTCTCAATAGTCCAGGTATCAAATCCGCTCATTCTCAATCAGTTCATCTGGACAGTTTCTTTTTAGTAGAAACGTTTCACCCTCACTCCGGACAGTATAAAGTCCTCTATAGAGTACATTGGATGTACTCACTCAGACAGTATAAAGAGACACTCGGACAGTATAAAGTCCTCTATAGAGTACATTGTACAGGTCAGCGAATGTTTAAGATGGGATTTACATCATCTAACATTTGCTCACAGTGCACAGGCAATATACCTGATTATTATATCCAGGCACTCTGGTTCTGTCCACCCGTTCAGAGGTTCTGGGTCCAGGTCTGTGAGGACTTGTCTAATTGTCTGAAATGTAATAGTCCACTCTCTCCATCTGTTTGTTTATTGGCTATCTTTGAAGATGTAATACTAGAAAAACATATACTGTATACCACATGCTTTTCACTGCCTTGTGCATCGCAAAGAAAACCATACTCATGTAGTAGAACACCCTGGTCTCTGAACTTTCCAAGATGGTCTAGTGGCAGGGCTTTTGACTACGGATCCGAAGGTCGCGGGTTCGCGCCCCGGCCACTACCCAGCTTGGGGTGTCCATGAGTGCACACCTATTTCTCCAGCTCCCCGAGCGCTTTCGGGCTGCTCACTGCACCACCTGGTAGGTGGTTGGGTTAAATGCAGAGACGAATTTCGTCTGTGTATGGGAACATACAGTACGCAGATGACAGGAATAGACATTATTATTATTATTATTATTATTATTTCGGGGAAAACACCTGAATTCACCTTTTCACTGAAGCTCTAAAGTGAATCTCCTTTTCTCTGAAAACCTACAGTGAAGGACAAAATCACAGTTTTATTCCAGTTTAGTTTGAATCAAGAGACACAAATCAGAAGAGACTTTCTTTAATTTGTGTTAATTCAGAATTAATTAACAGATTATATCTTGTCATTTTTATGATTATTGGTTATTCATATGAGCAATGTTATTCTTCAATATGCTGTATGATCATGGTTTATGCTGTACCAATGTTGGTCACTTCTTCATATGATGAATCAAAGCATCACCTGTTATTATTCATATGAACAGTATATTCTTTAATATGCTGAATGATCATGTGTTAACAGGCTGGTGTATGTCTTAGTCAAAAAACTGTGTGAAAGTTCAAACTATGTGTCAGAATGACTTGTTCAGTTTTGTTTAGAAATTAGAAAAACAGTTTGATCAGATATTCATTTCACTGGCAGACTATTTGTCTCTCTGTTCCCATAACATTCTTCCTCTGTTCTTAAAACAGTCTGCTTCTTGTTTTCTAAAAATTTCTAACTGACGTTCACCTGACGTCAACAAATCTCCTCCCTATCTGGTCACAAGAGCCAATGAAACGGAGAGGAAACTCTGACGTCAGGTCCTGTTAAGAGTTCCAGCTCTTTGGAACTTCCAGGGCCGGAGAGAGTGCTTGAGAGAGTCTGGTGAGGAAGTTGAGACATGAACTTTCTCTTTGAAACTGTGGACGTCCGGTCATTAAGTCAAAGACCTCGTCCTCAGCTAAACACTTGTAGCATGCCAACTATAAGTCTACGTAGCCTCAAAGCTACACCTTTGAAGGAATTTTCTCTCTTGAGGAAATTTATTCTGAAAGCTAAGGACAGGAACTGCATTACTCTGGTCTGAGTTGAGGCAGACGTCTGGAGACTCTGTAAACGGTAAATGGACTGACCAACTGGACCAAAGGGGGACTGACCGTCTTCACGAGGTAACAAAGTCGTCAGATGCTTTGCCAAGTGTACCGACGTTGTAGCTGAGATCAGCCGGAGAATGTGTCATTCCTGGTTAACTCATTTTAAGATAACTCCCTGACTCTAACTCCTTTCATCCCTTTCCTCCTTCCCATGCTGAAACTTATCCTAAACTATATATTTTGCCAGTTAACTAAACTTTAAGTTTGTGCCTGCAGAATAAGAAAATATGCCAGCTATTACTTGTCTGCTGCTTTAATTTTAAATCTGCTGAACAGTTAGTTATAGGAAATTCTGATCGATCAATCTGTAAATATGTTGTGATGTAATTTAATCATTTGTTATTAAATGATTCTACCTTTGGTAGGTCAAACATAATAACGTTTCCTGTCAGTTACATCTCATCACTGAGTCACAGAATAATTATTAATGAACTGAAAAAGATGAGAACCCGTGAATTATGATGATAATTTGTGTCAGTCAAACCCTGCTCAAATTTACATATAGGTAAATCAGTAAAACTGACTACGGTAAGTGCCTATTTTATTACACTCATGAATTGGAAAATTAAAAATAATCTTAGCATTAATCAGTATAAAAATATTCTGTTAGACCATATTAGTCTTGAAACAGCATCTGTCGACACATCGGATCAATCTCTCTGGCATTCTTTGATCGGCTCCGTTACATAGTTAATGTGGGGGGTCTGGGATCTGGCCTTTTGGGGCATTGGGGCTGGTGTGGGGGTGTGTCTGGGTTTGGGGCACCGGGGGTTGTCGAGGGCTGAGCTGTTGGGGCTGTCTGGGCGGGGAGGCCCTGCCTTCACCCTGGGGAAGACCTGGGTGGTTCTGGGGGATGTCTGCTGGGGGCTGCATGTGGGCCCTCAGGTGGCCTGTGGCAGCGGTCATGGGTCACCGTTCGGTGGTCGGTTATGCTGGGGTGGTTTTGGGGCGGGCGCCGGGGGCTTGGTGTTCTGGGGGCATGTCATCCCCGGGCTTGGGCTCTGGCGGGCGGGTCGCCAGGCTTTGGGCTGGCCTGCGCTCTGGTGCCCAGCTTTGGCCGGGGGGCCCTGGGCTCGCTGGTGGGTTGGGGGTTCGTGTGCTGGGGGGTTGGGTGTCTGGGGACGTGACTAGTGGCCCATGGGAAGGGGCAGGTTGACCCAGTGTGTGATGTATTCTGAGAGTTGTTCGAATGAAGGGTGGATGTAGTATTTCTTCTGGGGTGGGGACTGGGTAGATGTCCTTGATGATGGTCTGAGACTATGCGGGGCCGGTTGGCTGGCCCTTTCCTGAGGTGGCGGCAGTGGTGGAGAAAGTACTCAAACACTGTACAGTACTTAAGTGTAACCAGGTGAAAAATGGGTACATGTCAAATGTATTTTAAAAACCATGTTTTGCTTTAATTTCACCTATGGTTGTAATTCTTGTTTTTTGTCAGCATGTGGTGCTGTTGGTACAGAGAGGTCTAAAAGGACCGGAAATAGAGAAAAAACCCTTTGTTTATGTACGATGGCACGGACTGGTAAGAAAACGGAAGAGAAGGACATTTTATCTGGGACTTGGTGGAGAAGACCACTCTGGCCACGTGAGAGGAGAATCCTAGTGTCCGGTAATTGTTGGAACTGAATTATCTTCCGTGAATGAAGCTATAGAGACGATGCTAATGTTTTATTTCTGTTTGTTCTCTCGTAGAGTGCCGCTGCCGTTTGTTATGCAGTAGCTTTCACGCTGTTAGATTTCAGCTGTTACGTGCAGCTGCATGCTACTCTGTTGGGTGCTAACCGTGTTGTCGGTCCGCCATTTTATTTGAAGCTAAGGCTTGCTGCCGTTCGAAACACGGACTTTTTCTTGTTTTTTTTTATACATAACTCAGAGGGAATAGTTTATTTTTGAGAATAAAGAACCCCTTCTATTTGAAGCTTCGTGTGCTGCATTTATCCCGGTTTCAAATATTGGTACCAGGAGTGGGGTCTCTTTTTTTTCCCTCTGCGAGTGCATGTATATGGCGGTGCAGCGGTAGCATTAGCAAACGGCAGTGGTGAAGAAGTGGCCTACACCTGAGTGGACGTGGGCATCGCGTCGGTGAGGAGGCATCTGTTTCGAGACCAGAGGGGGGACGTTGCTGAGCAGTCTGTGCTGGCGTGGTCGTGAAGGATTTCAGACCAGAGCGCATTCCAGGCGGGAGAAAGCATCGCCCAGCAGCGGTCTTGGAGCAGCCCAGGGACCTCCGGTGCACTCCGGACTTCGACCAATTTATCCTTTGCTATATAAATTTCTATTTACTGTTAATATTTATATTGACTGTTAAGTGAACTGAAAAAAAATAATAATAATTTCAGAACATGTCTGAACAAAATGGTTCCATAAACATTGAGATGCAGGGACAACAGTTACTTGAACAAGCTGGGGTGTTACAACAACTAAATGAGTTAGCCCGAAGGCAAGATGAAGTCATGACAGTCATATCATCACTAAATAATGAGCCTACCAGGTCTTATGTCTACGTACCCAGAGAAAGGCACATTTCACCATTTAGTGGAGACATTGACAAAGATGGGAGGAGTGTGGATGAGTTTATTGAAGAAGTAGAAAGGGTAATTTCTGCTAGAAACCAATCTGCACCCGAACAGTTTGATTTTGTGCTGTCGCTGTTAAGAGGCCCAGCTCTGGAAGAAGTGCGTTTACGCAAAGCTGATGGTGATGTTGTAAAAGACCTGCTTGTTTACTTAAAAGATGCATTTGGAGATAAACGTAGCGCTGCCCAACTTTTACAGAGCTTCTACAACTGTAAACAGAAGGAGGGTGAAGACATACGTGACTTTTCACATTCATTATCTCAGGCCTTTAGTTTGGTATGGAAACAGCATCCTAATTCCATGGGTAATGAGAACGCAGTGTTGAGAGACCAGTTCATTGAGGGCATCAGAGACCTCTCACTGAAACGAGAACTCCGAAAACATGTAAGAGGAAAACCTACATCCACTTTTATAGAGGTGCGTGAGGAGGCTTACTTGTGGTCCTTAGACCAAGCCCCTAGCACAAAAACGGTTAGGAGTAACGTGAATAACTGCCGTACTGTTAAAGCCGAAGCACAGTGCTGTGCAGTTAAAGAGACAGAAAATCCAATGCATCTGGAGGATGTGATGAAAACTCTTAAAGAGCAAGATAAAGTCACTAATCTAACTAGACCTAATGAGAAGTCGGTCTCAATGGATGACGTTCTTAAAGTGCTCACTGAGCAAGGGAAAGTGATAACAGAACTCACTAAGGCTGTGAAAGAGCTGACAATTCAGAACAAAAATCCTAGTAGCCAGACACCATCTCAGACCAAAACTGGTCCAAGATTTACCCCTGACGGTAAGCCGATATGTTTCAAGTGCCAAACTGCTGGTCATGTTGCCAAACAGTGTCCCCAGAGAAGATACAAAAACTCTGATGAGTACCCCATTTCTAGTCCGTCGGGAAACGAGAGGCCCTGGTTGCAGTGAGTCGGGTAACGCAGGGTCATGTCGTAGACTCACCTACACTGGAGATCACACGAGAACAAATTATTGAGCGTGCCATAGGAAAATGTCCAGTGGTTGATCTAAAACTTAATGGCAGGTCAGCACATTGTTTACTAGATACTGGCAGCCAGGTCAGTACTATGACAGATGATTTTTTCAGAAAATATATTGGTGATGATGAGAGCATGCTAGCTACAAATAGTTGGCTTAAAATAACTGCTGCGAATGGACTTGACATTCCTTATCAGGGATATATTGAACTGGAAATTGAGACGATGAGTTTAAAGATCCCAAATTGTGGTTTCTTGGTCCTGAAGCCGTCACTGAACCCTGTTGTTTCTGAAGAATGCATAATCGGTATGAATGTCATTCACAGATGCAGACAGCTAGTCACAACAGAGTTTGACAACACTTTGGGTGGATCCTTGGACTCTGGGTGGAGGACAGCTTTCCAACAGGTACAGATCGGTTGCATTGAGAGAAAGGCAGTAGTTCGGGTTGCAGGAAGAAACAAAGTACGCATCCCTGCATCCTCGATGTCCACTGTGTTTGTAAAAGGTCACACTAAAACCTTAGATGCAGCCTCTCAGTTGATCATCGAACCAGTGACCACTCCTCTACCATCTGGATTAGCAGTTATCCCAACACTTGTCACAAGGACCAGCCATGTTCTTCCGCTCCAGGTGGTTAACTTCTCCGCCGAGGAAGTGTGGTTAGGCCCCCGAACACGGCTAGGCATGATCTCAAAGGTTGATCCTGCGGAGAGTGAGCAGACATGCCAAGTAAAGTTTCAACGCATCTCTGCCGGTGTTGAACAGGTTTCAGTTGACCCTAACATGGTGCAAACTGACAGTAAGGTGCAAGCCATTTTGGAAAGACTTGACATGGGGGGCGCAGAGGAAGAGCGTGTCGCTCTCTGCTCATTGCTGTCCAGCTACATTGATGTTTTTGCAGATGATGAGGAGAATCTGGGTCACACAGATAAGGTGAAACATGAGATCAAGCTGGCGGATGACGTACCTGTCACACAGCCATATCGTCGTATACCTCCTAACCAATACCAGGAAGTACAAGAGCATATCTCTAAACTGTTGAAAAAAGGAATCATACAGGAAAGTGAAAGCGCTTACGCCTCACCAGTTGTGGTAGTCCGCAAAGGTGACGGCAGTATACGCTTATGTGTAGACTACAGGAAGCTAAATCTAAAAACTAAGAAAGACGCATTTCCATTGCCTCGTATTGATGAGAGTTTTGATGCGCTAAAAGGTGCTAAATACTTTTCCACAGTTGACCTTGCCAGTGGGTATCACCAAGTAGCCATGGATGATCGAGACAGACATAAGACGGCTTTCACCACGCCTTTTGGGCTGTTTGAGTATGTACGCATGCCCATGGGGGTGTGTAACGGGCCTGCAACATTTCAAAGATTGATGCAAGCAACTATGAGTGACCTGATATTCGACATCATGTTAGTCTATCTGGATGACATTTTAGTATACTCCCCAAGCTTTGAGTCTCATTTGGAACGGCTGGATCTAGTTTTTAAACGTTTGAGAGACACTGGATTAAAAGTGAAGTGGGAAAAATGTCACTTTTTGCAGAAGGAAGTAAAATTCCTTGGACACCAAATTTCTGCAGAGGGTATCGCAACTGATCCCTCCAAGGTGGCAGCAGTCAAGGAATGGCCGGTGCCTGGCACCGTTAAGGAACTCCAATCATTTCTAGGCCTATGTAGTTACTACAGAAGGTATGTTGAGGGCTTTTCAAAGATCGCAGCCCCACTACATGACCTAGTGAATCAGTGTCGAGGAGCTGCTACTACAGCCAAAGCTAGTCAAAAACTAAGTGCATTATGGGACACCAACAGTCAAATTGCATTTGACACATTGAAAGAAAAGCTTGTGACTGCTCCGATTTTGGGTTATGCAGACTTCACTTGTCCTTTCATTTTGGAAACTGATGCTAGTGGTCAGGGTTTAGGAGCTGTCTTGTGTCAGCAGCAAGGTGACAAGAAACGGGTCATTGCATATGCAAGTAGACGGCTGAGAAATGCAGAGCGAAATGATAAAAACTATAGCAGCATGAAACTCGAGCTGCTTGCACTTAAATGGGCAATAGTAGAGAAGTTTCGGGGGTACTTACTGGGCTCTAAATTCTCTGTGGTATCAGACAACAATCCCTTATGTCATCTAAAAAGTGCAAAACTTGGGGCTATTGAACAGAGATGGGTAGCACAGTTAGCTGCCTTCGACTTTGATGTGCAGTACCGGCCAGGTCGGTGTAACGCCGCCGCTGATGCACTGTCACGACACCCGTTAGCAGGGGAGCCAGAACCAACTGATGATGAGGAGTTTGATGATTGCATTGCAATTTGCAATTTGATTTGTAGAGGCACTGCCCTTGAGCCCGAGCTGGTTACAGCTGGGGTCCAATGTTGTCAGGTAAACCAGATTAGGGCTGCAGAAACTGATAAATCCAATTCACATGCTAAAGAGGCTACACCAACTCTTCCCGGTTACTCCAAGGAAGAGCTGCGGACATTTCAGTGTCAAGATCCAGTGATAAATGTTCTAAAACAGTTTGTGGATCGAGGTAGCCCGCCAAGTTCACAAGAAAGGAAGAATCTTCCTGGTGCTGCCAAATCATTGTGGAAACAATGGAAACACATTCAGATACGTGATGGGTTGGTGTACAGAGTGGTGAAGGATGATCGTGTTGGAGAGTGCTTTCAGTTGCTTGTTCCAGGTTGTTTACAAGCAGCTGTGCTGAAGAGTGTCCATGACTCTATGGGACATCAGGGAATAGAGAGGACATTACAGTTGTTGAGACAGAGAGCATTCTGGGTAGGGATGCATAACGATGTTGAGCGATGGGTTAAGAACTGTGAGCGTTGTATTCTCACAAAGATGCCTCACCCAAAGATTCACCCTCCAATGAAATCCTTTTTGGCAACACGACCTTTAGAAGTGGTGGCAGTAGATTTCACACTCCTTGAACCAGCTTCCGATGGCCGTGAGAACGTTCTAGTCATTACCGATGTGTTTACAAAGTTCACCCAGGCGTTCCCTACACGTGACCAAAAAGCAGAGACCACAGCCAAAGTCCTCTTAAAGGAGTGGTTCATGAAGTACGGTGTACCTGAGCGTCTTCACTCAGATCAGGGCCGTAACTTTGAATCGGAGGTTATTGCTGAACTTTGTAGAATGTATGGTGTGAAAAAAACACGTACAACACCCCATCACCCAACAGGAAATGCCCAGTGTGAGCGTTTTAACCGCACTCTGCATGAACTGTTGCGCACCCTTCCACCTGACAAAAAGAGGCGTTGGCCTGAACATTTACCTGAGCTGGTTTATGCGTACAATGTTACTCCACATGCGACTACCGGATATTCCCCTTACTTCTTGCTCTATGGAGTAGAACCACATCTTCCTGTCGATGCATTGCTTGCGCATGAAAGTTCTCCTGATAAAAATCTTGATTGGCTTGCTGTGCATCAGCAAAGACTCAAAGAGGCACATGAAAGAGCAAAAGAGTATGCAGAGCAGAAAGCTGCGAAACGCGTTGCTCGGCATAGTCACAAAGTGTACTGTCCTTCGATTGAGGTTGGAGAGTATGTTTACCTGAGACACAGACCAGCTGGTCGTAACAAAATTCAGGATGCATGGAGTCCAGTTGTTTACCAACTCGTAGACGTAGTAGGCACAACTTGCATAGTACGACCTGCAGAGGGAGGGCCTACAAAAACGGTTAACAGGGCTGACATCAGGTCATGTGTCCATGTGCCAGACACAAACCAGGGACACAGTGAGAACACTGTAGCCAAACAGACAAATACTACTGAATCACACACTGCCTCATCTGATGAGTATGATGGGGGTATAGTCATTGAAGAGGTTTCTTTTGACTTAAATCCTGGTTCAGGTGTAGAAAATTGTCCTAGTGGTGAAAGTGTTCAGAAGCGAGCAGAGACTCCGTTGACTTCCGAATGTGAACTTCCTGTGATTGAACAGAGGGAGACTGAGCATGTTGACAATGAAGCATGCGATATTGACCAACTGGGTGAGATTCCAGTGTCTCCTCCTGGCGTTAGACAAGCTCACACACCTGCTCCCCGCAGGAGTAGAAGAGTGAATGTAGGGAAACACCCAAACCCACATCACCAACCTAGGTCAGTGTTGGGGCCAGAAATGAACTCATAAATGGCTTCACAGATTATTGCAAGCTTAGGTTCTGTGTTTTTTTAGAGAAGCTTTAAAAGAGGTAAAAAGCAGTTGCTTTGTCACCGAGGACGATGACATTTAAGCAGGGGAGAATGTAACCAGGTGAAAAATGGGTACATGTCAAATGTATTTTAAAAACCATGTTTTGCTTTAATTTCACCTATGGTTGTAATTCTTGTTTTTTGTCAGCATGTGGTGCTGTTGGTACAGAGAGGTCTAAAAGGACCGGAAATAGAGAAAAAACCCTTTGTTTATGTACGATGGCACGGACTGGTAAGAAAACGGAAGAGAAGGACATTTTATCTAGGACTTGGTGAAGAAGACCACTCTGGCCACGTGAGAGGAGAATCCTAGTGTCCGGTAATTGTTGGAACTGAATTATCTTCCGTGAATGAAGCTATAGAGACGATGCTAATGTTTTATTTCTGTTTGTTCTCTCGTAGAGGGCCGCTGCCGTTTGTTATGCAGTAGCTTTCACGCTGTTAGATTTCAGCTGTTACGTGCAGCTGCATGCTACTCTGTTGGGTGCTAACCGTGTTGTCGGTCCGCCATTTTATTTGAAGCTAAGGCTTGCTGCCGTTCGAAACACGGACTTTTTCTTGTTTTTTTTATACATAACTCAGAGGGAATAGTTTATTTTTGAGAATAAAGAACCCCTTCTATTTGAAGCTTTGTGTGCTGCATTTATCCCAGTTTCATAAGTAAAAGTACAAATAAACAGACAAAAATGTACTCTCTAGTAAAAGTAGAAGTACCATATTAATATTTTTACTTAAGTAAAAGTAAATAAGTATATGCTTTTAAAAATACTTAAAAGTATTAAAGTAAAAGCACTTGCTGAATGGATTAACTAATGCAATGGTCTACAATACCATTAAGTGTGCGTACTGTATGCATATTTTCTGTAATACATTAATAGTGTTGAGCCATTTTAATGAACAATGCTGCAGATAATGCATGTTTTTATTGTGTTTACTCTGTGACACAGTTCACACTTGGACTTTTGATTCTGTGTGTCAGAATTTCAGTGATGAGTTAAATACCATTAAGCAAAATAAGAAAGAGGAATGATTATACCTTTGAAAGTTTTTATTTAACACAAAATAAAACCAATGTGTCATTTTAACTGCAGTAAACACATTTAAGTAAAAGTTGTCTGTTTGAAAAAAGGAGCATTAGACACAACTAACAAAGGAATAGATCACTTCAACTCGTTTGTCATCAACTCTAGTTAAAATATTGTCTAGTCAATCTTGTAATGGATCAACAATGAACAATACACCGTAAAAAAAAAACTGTCGTTTTTACAGGAAAACGCTGGCAGCTGTGGTTACCAGAGTTTTCCTGTAAAAATTACGGGCACAACGTAATTAAATATACAGAGAAAATATGTAAATTAACTTACAGTGATTGACACTGTAAATTTACATTATTATTCTGTTAAGTCAACACAAATTAAATGTTAATTTTACATAGTTTTGTTCTACATAAGAAGACCCTTTCCTGTATTTCTGTTAATTTACATTATTAGTCTGTTAAGTCAACACAAATTAAATGTTAATTTTACATAGTTTTGTTCTACATAAGAAGATCCTTTCCTGTATTTCTGTTAATTTACATTATTAGTCTGTTAAGTTAACACAAATTAAATGTTAATTTTACATAGTTTTGTTCTACATAAGAAGACCCTTTCCTGTATTTCTGTTAATTTACATTATTAGTCTGTTAAGTCAACACAAATTAAATGTTAATTTTACATAGTTTTGTTCTACATAAGAAGACCCTTTCCTGTATTTTTTACCTCTAATAAATGTTTTTACTACATCAAAAACTGGCTAAATTTACTGGGAAATATCAACCAAAAAACTAATTTAAACTGGTAAAACCACAGTAAAATTTTGTATGTAAAATAATGGATATTTTGTGTTTTTTGTTCATCGCTAATAATAATCAAATTATATGGTGAGTTACTTTTTAAACCCGCTAATTGACTACCAGTACTACTACTGTCATTAAAAAACATGCAAAATGTATCATGGAATGAGAGGTACATATCACTTTAGAAAAATTTATTGACACAATTTTTAAACAATTCAGCGACTCCGATTTAATCCACAATCAAAAACTCAACTCTTTTAGTCAAGACAGTTTTCAATTAACAAAAAAATGCCAGGCAAAAAGCTTAAAAGAAATTAAATGTAAATGTTTCCATTTTTAGCAGTTCTCTTAATACTTTAAAGGTGCTATATGTAACTTTTCTAAAAATATATTTTTAACATATTTCTTCACTCTGTCACTATCTCCTGACAGACTGATGTTAGACAGGTAATCTCTGAAAAAAACTTTAAAAAAAATATTGTCCCCTTGCTTCTCCAGGTGGTAAATAAGCATTTCTAAAAAGCAAAAGTGACCCGCCGTTAACCAGCCAATAAAAACAGAGTTTGTAACCAGCCAATAAAAACAGAGCTTGAATTTGAATCAGCCAATAAAAACAGAGCTTGAATTTGAATTTCAGCAGACCACAGGGGGGCAGAGCCATATATGGCTCTGAGGGGGAGGGAGCAGAATGCTTTCCCTGTTGAAAATATTTCTAAGTTCTGCGCGCTACAGAAAGTTACATATAGCACCTTTAAACAAAAAATGTGTACCGTATTTTCCGGTGTATAGGTCGCACCTTTTTAGGGTTTTTTTCAAGGCCTGCGACCTATACACCGGTGCGACCTAAATATGGCTTGTTATCACTTTCGGTGAAACAAATTTTAAAATCCAGCTCATTTCACAATTACGTTCATTTATTAAGGAAAAGTTCAGCTCAGACACCTATAATTTTTATCAAACAAATAATTGTTTTTAAGTGTTAATCTTCTTAAAAGCCTTGCTGTGTGCTCCTGTGGCAGACATTTGCAGCAGAGCTAAACGTAGGTGCGACCTATACACCAGTGCGACCTATCTAGGGATTTTTCCAATCTATTGGTGATAATTGGACAATGCGACCTATACACAGGTGCGACCTATACACCAGAAAATACTGTAAATGTGGAAACAAAAACTTGCAGTGTTTCAATGAACAGTCCACAGAGCCGAAACTTCAAATATGTTTTCCTGCCAACAGTCCAAAAAACAAAAACTTGCAGTGTTTCAATGAACAGTCCACAGAGCCGAAACTTCAAATATGTTTTCCTGCCAACAGTCCAAAAAACGAAAACTTGCAGTGCTTCAATGAACAGTCCACAGAGCAGAAACTTCAAATATGTTTTCCTGCCAACAGTCCAAAAAACGAAAACTTGCAGTGCTTCAATGAACAGTCCACAGAGCAGAAACTTCAAATAGTTTTTCCTGCCAACAGTCCAAAAAACAAAAACTTGCAGTGTTTCAATGAACAGTCCACAGAGCAGAAACTTCAAATATTTTTTCCTGCCAACAGTCCAAAAAACAAAAACTTGCAGTGCTTCAATGAACAGTCCACAGAGCAGAAACTTCAAATATTTTTTTCCTGCCAACAGTCCAAAAAACAAAAACTTGCATACCTCTTCATTGAACAAGTTGAGTCCACAGAGAGAGTCCTTATTTAGGTGTCACACCACTCGTGATCGGTGATTTCCTGTATCAGGGTGAGGACTCGGGGGTTCACGTTGAGACGACACTTGGAGTTTTTGTTCTCCACTTTGGTTCCCTTTTCTGGATTTATTCGAAAAAAACACCTGTTAAAAGAAAAGACGACCATCATAATTATTTAGAAGTTTCAGTAAAGTAAAATACATATTTAAAAAAGCTAAGTTTGGTCCTCTGGACATTCAAAAAAACAAAACAAAAAAGTAGAAACATTGGCCCTCATTCACGAACCGTTCGTACGCACAGATTTGTTCTTAAACTGTGCGTACGAGTGATTTAGGATCATTTGCGGCATTCAACAATGTTTTCGTATCCTACGATTTTTTTCAGATACGAACAAAATTTACGAGTGGTCCGGACCTGTCGTATATTTTAGGAGCGTCAGTCTGCTGTCATCCAGACGGAATTTCTCCACTAATAACTTAATATTTCATTATTTAGAAAATATTTAGAGTTTAAAAAAGTCACGCACCACAATTGGTCTTGACAATAGGTTTTGTTTGAAGTCGAATTATATTTTTAAATGTAATAATGACTAACTTATAATAATGACTAACTTAAAACCTCTCGGTTTTCAAATCCCGGTTAAAAACTCACTACTACTCCATCGCTTTCAATGCCAGCTGATGTGTACTGGATCGTTTGATTTATGATCTGCAATGTTTTTATGTTTTTCATGTTGTACTTCATTGTATGTGTTGCGTGTTTGTTTGTCCAGCACTTTGGTGTGGACTTGTTCCTGTTTAAAGTGCTTTATAAATAAAATGGTATGGTATGGTATGGTAACTTATTAAAGTATTTAAATTAAAATCAATTTGTTATCAATGCCGTTTTCTAACACTACAATATTAATATGAAGATCTCAAACTAAAACCAACTTAAATTATGAATTAATGTAAGTTTAATTTGTCTCGGTAACGCAGACTTTAGGTTGACCTCCTGTCGCAGTCATAGCTGTCAGATAGCTCAATCAGTAAAGCGTTGCGTCGTAGTGCAGAACTTTATGGGTTCGAGTCCCACATGGGACAACGTTTTTTTTTTCTCCTTTTAATTCATTCCAGATTTAAAAAACACAAGAAAACTATTTACAATACAACAAGAAATGAAGCATAAAGTCTTTAATCTGGAATGAATAAATAATCTAAAGAAGGGAAAAAAAATAGGCATACCTTGTGGGAATCGAACCCACGAAATCTCGATAACAGTGCAATGTTTTAACCAGTTAGCCACCAGTACACGTGTATATTTTAAGGTCCACATTTCTTATAAACAGACATTCTTTGTCATTAGTTGGTCATTTACTCCCATGAGTGACGCTGCTAATAAGGACAGATTTACTTTTCTCGATCAAGGAGAGCAAAACTTCAATCTCCGCACCGGTAGAGTTCTTCTTTTTTACTTTTCGCTGTCATTTTATGCACAAACACGTTTTGCCTCCGAGGCAGGAAACGTAGCCTTATATGGCGTTTTGAGGGGTGGGAATTATGTAAATGACCTCTCCGCGTGCACGCGCAGGTGGTTGGAACAGGTGGGATTCATCATATTTACGCAACCCATTTACACACTTTTCCTGAGGATAGAAGACTTTGTTGAATCTGACGTGGCATGTTCGTATGAACGCTTCGTACGAACAAAAGTAGGATAAATTTAGGATAAAAATACGAACATTTTCGTGAATGAGGGCCATTGTCGTCTTTCGTTCGAAAGACTTCCTCAGTCTGAGGCCCTGTTTACACGGCGCGTATTTTGAGTGGAACCGCTCCTTTATCTCTGCGGATGTGCTTATCATTGACATGAGTCCATTGGGCCCCC
>JBBPBX010033887.1:0-23972 GCA_038048925.1 Garcialebias charrua
GCAGACTCCGTATACGCGCGTATACGCGCATATTTTGTGCGTATGTTTTTGCTGCTATACTTCAAGAAACTATCAGCTTTCAAACGCTCTCGTTCTCCTTGTTGTAATATGAGCAGCAGCACACGGAAGGGACTCAACTGAGCTCGCTGATTGGTCACTTTGACACGCCTACTGAAATGATTGACAGATTTCAGTCAGCTCAAAGTGAAACCTATCATGAGCAGCTCGCTGAAGACCGCTGCGGTGTTCTGATGCGGTGTTTCTACTATATATGTTATAAAAAGTTCTCTCAGAAATAAAAATAATAACAGGGAGTGCTTTTCCTGCAGCACACAGCCCACCAGGGAATATATAAAACATCGCGCACCCAGGTAGGACCTGAATTCATTCATTTCATTCATCGAGTGAACGGAGGAAGAAGCGGTTACTTGACTTTAGGCAAAAAAACAAAAGAAAAGGCCCGATCAGCGATAAAAAAGAGGAATTTATTTAATTTGTGTAACATACAAAACAGTCCGGCGCCGGGGAAGTTTAGGTCAGACACCGCGCATCGCGTATGCGCATCGCGTATGCGTAGTAAAAAAATACTTTTGCGCGTACTTGCCCTGAGGGGCTACGCGGGGCTACGCTTTTGCCACAGCGTACGTACGCTGCATATAGGCGTATCGTGAGGACGCTCGAGTGTATCTCGCCCTTAACAGTCAAACAAACTCGGCTCTGCTTTGTCCAAGTTCTGACAAATTTAGTCTGAGTTGTTTGTAGACACTGGATTGCGTTCAAACAGCCAACAATAAACTTTAATAAAACATAGTGACATGTTGATTAGAGAGTTTAGTTTTGGCCAAACTTTGATTTGCTGACATTTTTTGCAAAATGAGCAGAGTCAGCTCATAGCTTTCTTTTTACAAAAGAGTTTGTGCTTCTGCTTTTATTGTGACTAATCACCAGTTATGGTCAGACTTTATCTCTAGGACAAACTCTCTGTGTCTGTAATCCTTGACTTTGACCCTTTGATTCCTGTGTGTCCAACAATAATGACATCACAGGTCATGTACCAGTGCCCATCCATTTTCAGACTCGACAGCCAGGATCTTGTGTGCCTGCACCCTGCCACCCTTGTGGAAACAGCGTAAGATAAGGTACAGGAAATTAACTTACCGGTACTCAGTCCCATCCTCACTATTCAATCTGAAAATAGAAGTATCTCCATTATTAGTCACAGCCTAAAATGAAAGAGCTCTTTACAATTGAGATAATGTATTTTCCAGGGACCGGCGCTACCACCTTTTCCTCTTGAGACTAATGTACTTGCATTTCCATTGACCTGTTGACACTCGTCTCTGAGTGTTGTCCAATATCTGGATCATCCATGACATCACAGGCCACGTCCCTTGCCTGTCCATCTTCTGACGTGACAGCTATAGGTTCTTCTATGTGAGCCCCGCCCTTCTAACTGCATGAGATAAGATGGAGGGAGTGTTAACCCCATGAAACCTCTCAAAGACCATGTCTATTAGCTGTAGCCCCTTTCGACAGCTCAGTCCGGGCCTGATGCATGTTCGGTCCTCCAACGAGCATTCAGAAAAAACACAAAGGCGGATTTGCGAGTAAATTTTACTCGCCTCTGATGCGCCCCTGATCCACGAGCAGAGGTAGTATCAGATCCAGACCCGAGCCGGGCAGACCCACTTGTGAATGCAACCCGCAGATCCGCGCTCAGAATATGATGATATCAGTGAGCAACCACAGGATTAATCAACAAGCAGATTTATTAACAAGGGAATATTAAAAATGACACAAAATGACAACTTGTAAAAGTTAGGTTCGCTCTTTTTTTCCCCTCTCTCTCTCTCTCTGCAGCGGAGCAGCTGTGTGTGTGCGCGCGCTGGAGGGAGACAGTAGATTTATTACTGAGGAAATATTAAAAATGACACGAAACGACAACTTGTAAACGTCTGACGTCTGTCCCACAATAAATACGTCGCGGTCCAGTTCATGCTCAGCTGAGTTCTGCTCCACGCCTCTTTTGGATCCGCGCTGCGGCTTCATTTATGAACACGTTTATGTGAGCGGGACCTGCCCGCCTTCAACTGTGGTCTTATATTTATTTATGAACACGTTTATGTGAGTGGGACCTGCCCACCTTCAACTGTGGTCTTATATATATATATTTTTTTTATTATTTGTTCATTTTACATTTTGTAAAGAAAAAACATTTTACATTATAACAGTATAATGAAAGAAAAAAAAACATAAAATGAAAGGAGACAGGGAGAAGAAAAAATCTTATTTTACCTGCCCCTTATTTCTATAATAATAACAAAAAAAGCGAGATCAATAAAAATAACTCAATCAAATATACAAATTTCCAAGCCACTCAACAATGATACAAATTTAAGCTATTTACATGATTTGAATACACATTTAAGTTTTTAATACAATTTGATAATTTGATTATTTAGTATTTAATTAACATATTAGCTTTAATCAGTTTTTTAAAGACTATAATTGAATTAGTAGTTTTAATTTCATTTTCTAAACTATTCCACAAGTCAACACCTTGTATTGATACACACCGTCCTTTCAAACTTGTTCTATATTTTGGCTTTGCAAAAATCTCCATTCCTTTCAGGTTGTAACAGCTCATTCTTTTTACAAAATTTACTTGAACATTTAGAGGCAATGAATTTTTATGAGCTCTATACATTACCAACAAAATGTTGTAATCTACCAAATCATAAAACTTAAGCAACCTAAGTTGCTTAAACAATATATTCGAAGGATGGCAGTAAGGTTTTCCCGCAATAGTTCGCACTGCTCTTTTTTGTAAAATAAATATAGGGTTCGTCAAGGTTTTACACGCCTTTCCCCAAACCTCTATGCAGTAAATCAAGTGTGGAACAACTATGGCATTATAGAGCAAATACAATGCTCTTTCATTCAATAAGTCCCTAACTTTATACAACACACCTGTGGATCTAGATATTTTAGTTTTAACCGAGTTAATATGCTGTTTCCAAGTGAGCTTGTCATCTATCACCACTCCCAAGAATTTCATTTCACTTGCTCTGGTTATTTCAAAATCATCAATTTTTAGAGAGAAACCCGTAGTTTTTGTTTTTTTACTAAATAACATGTATTTAGTTTTATCTAAGTTTAATGATAGTTTGTTTAATTTGAACCAGTTTTGTAATTTAACAAATTCGATATTTAAACATTCAGACATTTGATTTAAATCATTGAAGGGAACATGAGGGAGACCATATATTGTGTCTTTAAACACATATAGTGCCACCCAGATGTAACTAAAGGATTTTAACAGGGGTCAGTATTAAGCTGACCTCTTTATCCTTAATTAATTTACTTATTCAGATTGAATAGTAATTTCACGGATTCTTTTCTTTTTCAGTTTACCCAATATTTCTGTGATCTTTATGATGGATAAATAAATAAAGCCATAAAGTGACAATGGACACGTTAACTTAGTTGGTATGCCAAAGACACTACCATTTATTCAAAATAAATC
The DNA here is from genome assembly GCA_038048925.1 of Garcialebias charrua. Classification (NCBI taxonomy): domain Eukaryota; kingdom Metazoa; phylum Chordata; class Actinopteri; order Cyprinodontiformes; family Rivulidae; genus Garcialebias; species Garcialebias charrua. The sequence goes on from JBBPBX010033887.1 coordinate 3,527, forward strand.
ACTAAATTAACACCATTACACTTGATTGACATGATTTCACTTTCTTTCAATTTAATACGTCAGCACACTTGAATTACAACAACAGACATAAATACTGGATGTTAAACATATTTAGTCTGAGGGCTCTTTAGCTTAAATAGTTTCCAGCTTAGAATTGAGGGAAAGGAGAGGAGGAAAGATGGAGAGATGGTTTAAAGGAAATTGTCTTGAGCATGTTACCAAAGTGACACTTCTCATCCGACTTCTGCTAAAATCCAGGTACGTTTGTAAACAGCTCTTTACCTTTTGACGACAGCCCGGTAAGAGAGAAGACCTTGTAGCTTTTCAGATGCACGGGTCCTTGTGGGAACCAGCACCTCTGAGCAGGTTATTCGTTTACGTTTTCAACGTCTCCTGGGTTCCGCATCGACCATCAGAAAATGCGTCAGCTTCAGGCCTCTGACTTCAAGATAACTATTCCATGAAGGAATAAACAAAGTTTTGAGCTTACGCTCGTTCGAAGTGGACTCATAACAGCATGTTATCAGTCCCAGCTGGATGACGAGTCCTTAGCGCGTGACTGGTGGTCATTCAGCTCTTTGGGGAACCTCATCAGGGCATTGAGGTCCTCAGCAAACTCAACAGTTCCAGCAACAGCTTAGAACTTAAAGAAGGATCCGAGAGGAGTGAGACTTGGCTCTTTTTCATTGGTCCACTTGTTATCACTATTCAAGGTGAAATTCAGCGCAGAGAAGGAAATTGTTTAGGAAAAGTATCTGAGTGAGAGACTTTCAGACGCTAGATGAGAGTTTTAGCTGAAACTCGACAAAAACAATTTCTGTATGAGTCAGTTTGACATTTTAGCTGAACTTTGACACCTTTTCATTTGCAGAAATGACACATTGATGTTTCACATTTAAAGAATAACAGCATATAACATATATCATGAAAATGACAAAAGTTATTCTTTTGATTACATTAGAATAAAATCAAAGATAGAAATAGTCTCTTTTGGTGACTATATTCTCAGATTACAACTAATGGAATAATTTGTAGTAAATGTCTTGTTTTACTGAGAGGTCAGTAAAGGTCATCTCTGGAACAGTTCAAAAATACACAGGTGTATCAAAGTGGACACGGTCATGCCCACTACATCTCCCCCCTTTTGGAAGTCATCGCCAGTCCTTGGGGATGAGATCCAACACGAAAGGAAACCTTGAACTGTCTCTGATCTTGAAGTAATCCAGCAAGTGGAAAAGAAAAATCAAAATTATAATCCCATAAAGTTTTTGGAACTTCCATACTGTTCGGAGGTAATCCCATTGCGAAAAGCTTTTAATCCCTTGGAAAACTGAGTCTGTTAACTCTTGGAAAACAAAGTCTGTGATCCTTTGGAAAACAAAGTCTTATAATCCACAGCGGTAATTCCACAGCAGTAATTCCACAACGATTAGTTTTGTTGATTGATCAGCAACAATTGTTTTCATAATCAGCATGTAGAGGGGATCCCTCGATTGACGCAGAGGAGGCGACCCTTGGATGGAGGTTGAAGACCAAGCGTTGGAGCTGCAGGTCCCCACATCGAAGGTTGTTGGCTGGTTGGTTTCCAGTCAGTGCCACTCTGGTTCTATGTGTCATGCAATTATGTGGTTTTTAGGTGGGCTTATGATTGGGATTTTACATTAGGCCCTACCTATATGCACCTGGTATGTAAGCTATCATGGTTTAGATCAGCTACAATTACCAATTAAGGGGTGGATCAATTCTGTAAAATTAGATATAGGGATCTGTACCTATAAAATTTTGGAGGGCTTCTGTAACGAAGGCCTCTAATTCCAAACTATTCCTCCATTCATTACTTAGTTTAGGTTAAACTAAAATAGAAAAATGAAATATAGTTTGATCTAAATGTCTGTTGTCTTTTAGACGAACGACGTAGGATTTGGTATTCCTAATAAATTTTGAAGTCTATGGCGAGACTCATCAAAATGAATAGACAATCTAGAATAGAAACGATCGAATCGGTTCAATTTAGAAATTGTGAGACCAGTGTAGTTTATGGTACCTTGAGTAGCTTTAAACTACATTGACTCTTCGACGATTGAGATTTAACAAAACGAACTGCATGTTGGCATAGTTAAATCCATATCATTCATTAACCAATGTTAATACAAAACCTTTTTGGCTGGGAGTGTTCAGAACCAAACAATATCTCAACTAATGACAACAGTAATGACTAAACAACAAGGAAACAACGTTTCACTGCTTCGACACACTCTTGTCGTCAGATTCCAAAGTGCAACACACAAGAAAAACAGGTCTCAACTTTATGACCGAGGTCAAATTAAATCTCGTGGATTTAAACGGTTGTTAAGGTTAGTTTTTTGTTGTGGGTTTTAGGCTTAGCGTTTCTAAGTTCAAATTGGACAATGCGACTTATAGGGTGGGAAAGTACGGTAGTTTAAACCTGATTACCGTATTCGTCGGCCTATAAGTCGCACCGGAGTATAAGTCGCACCAGCCAAATATGCCAAATTAAATGGAAAAATCAACGTATAGGTCGCACCGGCCTATAAGTCGCACCGGCCTATAGGTCGCACCTCACGTGTGCTGGTGTTTTGCCCAAAATGGACTGGCTGCCAATTTTTTTAGAAGGACTTTTGACAAGATTATCACATTAAAACTAAAGTATTTTGTTTTATGTGTCTTCATTAATAAATGAACATTATTTTGGACTGGCTGCCAATTTTTTTATAAGGACTTTTGACAAGATTATCACATTAAAACTAAAGTATTTTGTTTTATGTGTCTTCATTAATAAATGAACATTATTTTGGTATATTTTGTGTCTTTCATCATTTATCTTTAAAGATAAACAGCTGTCAGAGTCTTCCCCCTCCTCCTCCTCCTCCTCCCCGGCCTCAGCTCCTGCTGCTCCAACTGCTTCAGCTGAAGGCCCAATCTTAGCCTTCTTCAAGATTATCACATAAAAACTAAAGTATTTTGTTTTATGTGTCTTCATTAATAAATGAACATTATTTTGGACTGGCTGCCAATTTTTTTAGGACTTTTGACAAGATTATATTATATTTTGTGTCTTTCATCATTTATCTTTAAAGATAAACACATAGAAATATATTTTTATTAGCTGACATCACAGTAAAAAAACGTCTCATTTTAAAATGATGACAGAAACAGATACTGTATTTATTTTATGGCTTTTATTTATTTATTCAAAACCATTGAAGTCTTCATCTTCTGTGTCACTGGCAAAGAGTTCTGCCAGCGACTGATGAATGGGGTTCAGCGCTGCTTCATCTTCCTCACCCGGGCTGTCAGAGTCTTCCTCCTCCTCCTCCTCCTCCCCGGCCTCAGCTCCTGCTGCTCCACCTGATTCAGCTGAAGGCCCAATCTTAGCCTTCTTGAACCCAGCCTGGATGGTTTTTTTGGTGACTGAGATCCAAGCCTTTTCTATCCACCCGATGGCTTGCTGGAAGGTGGCGTGACGCATACGACCTGTGGCTGTGAAACTGTGTTCACCGCTGACCATCCACTCCTCCCACAGGCGGCGCAGAGCTGCTTTGAAGCTGCGGTTTACGGAAATATCTAATGGTTGGAGCACTTTGGTCAAACCTCCTGGTATGATGGCAGGGATTGAGTTGCAGCCTTTTATTTTGTCCTTGAATTGCGGCGTGATGTGCGCGCGCATGGAGTCCATGATCAGCAGGGCTTTTTTTGATTTAAAAAAGCCGTCGGGCCGCTTTGAGTAGCACTTTGAAAGCCACACCGTCATCATCTCAGAGTCCATCCAGCCTTTTGGATTCACCGTGACAACCACGCTGGGGGGGAACTCCTCTTTAGGCATCGTTTTTCTCTTAAAAATCACCATGGGTGGTAGCTTCCCTCCATCCGCGCTGCACGCCAGCACCACGGTGAAATGGGACTTCTCGTTGCCCGTGGTCAATATGCTCACACTCTTTTCGCCCTTCTGAGACACACTTTTTCCCATCGGGAGGTCAAATGTCAATGGAACTTCATCCATATTTATAATATGGTCTGCTGGAATGTTGTGCTCCTGCACCTGTCTGTTCACAAACGCGCGGAAACTGTCCACCTTCTCCTGAAAGTCCGCCGGCAGCTTCTGGCACATGGTGGTTCGAGCTCTTATGGAAAGGTCATGGCGGCGCATAAATCTGTAACACCATGAGGCGCCACCAGCAAACTCTGTTATCTCCATCTCCCGTGCGAGCGCAATGGCGTGCAGACGGAGCTGCACAGTGGACACCCCTCTGCCCAACGCTCTCTCCTCCAAAACCCACGCCTTCACTCTTTGCTCCAGAGCTGGCCACCTGGCATTGCACCCACACAGCTCTCACACATCTGGACACGAAGGACTCCTATGTTAGAATGTTGTTCATCGACTTCAGCTCGGCATTTAACACCATCATCCCCCAACAGCTCATCCTTAAACTGGACAGTCTGGGGCTGAACACCTCAATGTGTAACTGGCTGCTAGACTTCCTGACCGGGAGACCACAGACAGTACGGATCGGGAGTAACACATCTAGCACCATCACATTGAACACAGGGGCCCCACAAGGATGTGTGCTGAGCCCCCTTCTATTCACCCTGCTAACACACGACTGCACACCATCGTACAGCTCCAACCACTTCATCAAGTTTGCGGACGACACAACAGTGGTAGGTCTCATCAGCAACAACGATGAGACGGACTACAGGAACGAGGTGAGCCGCCTGGCCTTGTGGTGCGGACACAACAATCTCACTCTCAACGTGGAGAAGACAAAGGAGATTGTTGTGGACTTCAGGAAGAGGGATGCCCAACATCCCCCTCTGACCATCAACAGCACCGCAGTGGAGAGAGTAGACAGCACCAAGTTCCTGGGAGTGCACGTCTCAAAGGACCTGTCCTGGAGCAGGAACACTGCAGCACTGGCAAAGAAGGCTCACCAGCGTCTCTACTTTCTCCGCAAGCTGAAAAGGGCTGGAGCTTCAACCCCCATCATGAGCACCTTCTACAGAGGTGCCATAGAAAGTGTCCTGACCAGCTGCATCACTGTGTGGTTTGGTGCATGTACTGCATCCTGCCGCAAGAGCCTCCAGCGCATTGTGAGAGCAGCTGAGAAGATCGTGGGCACCTCCTTGCCCTCACTGCAGGACTTACACAGCAAACGCCTCACTCGGAAAGCCCACCGCATGGCAGGTGATCCCACACACCCACTACACAGCTGCTTCAGACTGCTGCCATCAGGAAGGAGACTGAGGAGTCTCCAGGCTCGAACCAGCAGACTGAGAGACAGCTCTGTTCATCAGGCAGTCAGAATGCTAAACACTCTGCCTGCTCTGCCTCCCCTCCCATTTGAACTGCCTTAACACTAAAACTTTCTCACATATTATCACTCAACACAAAGTTTTTAACACTAGACTCTGTGTCACCAAACGGGTTTTCACTAAACTCTCGGTCATGTGCTCATACAGTTTGCACTACTTCTCATAATTGCACTAATGTCTGTATTACATCACTGCCTATAATCATAATACTGTTTACATTCTCTGTTTACATTTATTAATACTGTTTACTTTTATTACTACTGCTTACATGTAATTACTACTGTTTACATTTATTTACACTACTTTAATATCTACACCACTGCTGGTACATATACAGTGTGCTCTGAACGGTCTTATTTAGGGATGCCCAATGTGCCTTACTGCATATGCCACTTTTTGCCTCTACAACAACATCAACTACTACCTCATACATATACTGTGTACATTGACTCATACGCTGCTTTGCCACTTTGCAAATGTCAATGCTAGAAACCTTTAGTTTATTTTAGTTATACTTTTTATACTCTTTTTTTATACCACTATGCAAAAAAAAAAAAAAACACAGGACAGTGTTAGTTTTACTATTTTTATGCTTATGTCTATTATTATATGTTTCAGTGTTTCAATGTTTAGATGTTTACTGTTGCACCGAGGGACTGAGAGAAACGCAATTTCGGTCCTGTGTATGTCCTGCACTGTACATATTGCAGATCTGACAATAAAGTTGACTTTGACTTTGACTTTTGACTTTAGGTGTGGCCAACTCAACATCTGATTGGTTGAAGCAACAGCTTGGTGGACAGTGCCACAGGGCTTGCAGAACTGTGATAGAAGGCTTCCACGCAGATTTCTTTGACCATGGCAACAAATATGGCTGAAATGTGATTGGTTAAATGCTTAAATATGAAAATACACTCTGGAAGCAGTGCAATGAGGGGGGTAGCAATGAAAGGAAGTGGACAGACCATTTGGAATTATGCAATACGTATTCATGGACAAAATATAATAAAAAATTAACAAATGTGATTTTACATTTTAATTTATTAATTTTAAATAATTTTAAGGTCTTCAGAGAAGGCTTTGCAGCCTTGAGGGTACTCCACTGGCTTCTACCGGCTGGGTTTGAGAAGAACAGATACACAATGGCAGGTCAAGAATCACGTTAAGATTTTTTTTTTTTAAAGAAAACTATTCAATTTTAACAATTCGTTTAAAGAAATTAGATCAGTTAGTCCTCCAGTAGTCTAAGCCTATAAACCAGGGGTGCTCATTACTGTATGTAGATCGCAATCTACTGGTAGATCGCAACGTGACATTAAAAAAATAATTGTCAGCCTATCAAACATCCTGTCACTTGAGTGACATACAGGGCAGCCATTCACAATCCTCATTCTCTCAAACCAGGTCTGAAGCTGTGTTTCCATCCATTTTCATTTCGTATTTTGAGCTACCTCGCAAATATGTAAATACAAATTAATGCAGATCAGAAGTGTTTCCATCTACTGGCTTTAAGCGCTTCTACCAAGCCGCGCACAGCGTCATTACGTCAGACGTCAGCGTCATTACGTCATTCATTCATTCATTCAACCTTTATTTATACAGGCTAGCCTCGTTGAGTCATGGGGACTCATTTACAAGAGGGACCTGTCTCACTCACACCAAACAACCATCCACTCTCACACTCACACCTAGGGTCAATTTAGAGTCACCTACGTCAGACGTCAGCACTGCGCATGTCTACAGTAAACAGGAAGTAGCGGTTGAAAACAGAACCCGGCCACACATCTCGTCAAAATGGAGAGAATATTTCAGGTACGTGTTGCTATCGGGCGAGTTGTATTTATTCTGTCATGCCAACTAGTTTTAGCGATGTTACATGTTGTCCGGAGCGGAAACAGCTGAACGTCACGTGACGTGAATTTTCGCTACGTCAGAAATGAGTCGGAAAATGTGTTTCCATTTGTCGTTTAGCGCATCTCAAATCCCAAAAACCACCTCAAGCGAGCGTAAAAACTTTTTAGCGTAATTCAGGAAGTAACCTCGCAATTTGCCGTTTCCATTAAGCTTTTCTGCTGCGCTATTTCAAATTGCGCAGCTAGAAACCTTGATGGAAACACGGCTTGAGAGATTTTCGGGGAAACACCATCCCTGCTCCCCCACCCCCGAAGGTGTGAAATTCTCCATGTGTGAAGTTGCACATACAGATGGCTGCAGTCCAAAGTTTTTTTGCACTAACAAGTTTTAAATGTCAGAGAGCTGAGTGATTTTCTGCTACTCACCCTTTTTCAGCATGCAGGAGCAAAACTAATAAAATCCAGGGTCCAAAGAGACGTTATTCACCAGTTTGGACGTAACTGTGATCATGCAGTCGCTGCATGCACAATGAATACAGTACAGCTGAGCCCAGGGTTACCAGATAAAAAAATGCCTTATTTACGACCTCCTTTTCTGAGCACATGTTCAAGAAACACAACACACAAACTTCATCTTGCTCAAGATGAGAGTTTTGCAATGGAGTTAAATTCAAAGCAGTCTGCTCCTCAAAGAGTGTTAAATTATTATTTTATCTATGAATGTTTCTGTTAAATTATTATTTTGTATAAATGTTTCTGTTCAGTGCCCTGAGATTACCGTATTTTTCGGAGTATAGGTCGCACCATCCAATTGTTGCCAAAGAATTGGAAAAATCCATATATATGTTGCACCTGAATATAGGTCACACCTACGTCAAAATGTGGACCATGTTTAGCTCTGCTGCAAATGTCTCTTCCACAGGAGCGCACAGCAAGGCTTTTAAGAAGATTAACACACTTAAAAACAATTAATTGTTTGATAAAAAATTATAGCAAATATGTGTCTGAGCTGAACTTTTCTTTAATAAATGAATAATTTTAGCAGGATAAACACCTAAAAAAAAATTGTTAGCTGACATTATTGTAAGAGTGTGTCTCAGTTTAATTTTTGTTAATAAATAATTACAAATCAGCTTAGTTTATAAAAAGCCATATACTGTATATAGGTCGCACCTGAGTATAGGTCGCAGGCCATGAAAAAAATTATAAAAAGGTGCGACCTATACTCCGAAAAATACGGTACTTCTTTTGTGAATTGACGCTATATAAATAAACTTAATTGAATTTAATCTTAGAACATCTTTACTCAGCAAACACAACATTTTAGGTCAAAATACTATCATTTTAAAGCCAAGAAGAAGAAGAGTACTATACTGTAGTTCATAATTTCTTATCTGGCAACCCGACTGACATGAAAACTACAGCATTTTTCATGTAAACCAGCTTATTTTTTGTTTATTACCCCCAATAAACATTGAAAAATCACTAATGTTTCCACAGGTTGTTTTCATGTACTGTAAATGGGGAACATCTTTACTCAGCAAACACAACATTTTAGGTCAAAATACTATCATTTTAAAGCCAAGAAGAAGAAGAAGAAGAAGAAGAAGAAGAAGAAGAAGAAGAAGAAGAAGAAGAAGAAGAAGAATTTCTTATCTGGCAACCCGACTGAAATGAAAACTACAGCATTTTTCATGTAAACCAGCTTATTTTTTGTTTATTACCCCCAATAAACATTGAAAAATCACTAATGTTTCCACAGGTTGTTTTCATGTAAACGGGGCCTTATAGTAGGTAGATCACTTTGACTTGATCATTTCAAAAGTAGCTCGCATGCTGAAAAAGTCTGAACACCCCTGCCATAAACAGAGGTTCTTACTCCAGTAGCAACTACAACACATCTAATAACTGTAACATAATCACATTCAACAGAAGAATTATAAAAAAAAGATACAAACCTATTATACGCAGTTGACTGTCGGGAAAGAAGACTGGGCTTCCTCCAGAGCTTTCCTGTTCAAGATCATTTGCAGAAACTTCCTCCATTTCTTCTTCCTCTGGGTCCACGTGCTGTTTGATCTGCTGTCTCGACATCTCTGTTAGTTTTCACTCATCAGTGTTTACCTTCAACATTTACTGAGCGCTCACAGCTGAATATAAGTTAAACTCATTTGACCATCAGTAGAGAGGAAAGAGTTCAACTCACAAACACTTGGTTTAGCTCGTTGCTGCTACAGATATAGGCCCCTCATCAACTTCCGCTGCAATAGAAACGACTTCCGCTAGGGACTGAGCTTCAAAATAAGAGCACGCAAATCACGCAGTTACAGTAAAAAACAACCTAAAACTAAAACGTGCTTCAGAAGCTGTTACGCAAGACTGAAGTAAACTTTAATCATCATGTGATCTGAATTTCGTACATTTGAAAGTGATCTGCAAGGAGCAAACTGGTGTTCTGCTCTGAATTCAGTTCATAAATAAATACAACATACCACACTAACACATCTTTTTATATTTTCTAAAATTGACAGTAGCCTAAAACACTGGTGTTTTGATATAATGTCATGATGGAATTAAATAAAATACACTGAACTGAACATTAAAAATGTAGACCTGAAAAAGATGTTTAATTTCCAGTCTTTCCTGTTTTATTTAGAAGCTATCATTACAGTGTTGAAATTTGAATTTACCAAATGCACCATTAAACCTATAACTGTACTGGTATCAACATGCAAAACCATAAAAAATTAAATAAATCATTTTATAAATTTATTATTTATTTTTTACATTTATTTTTATTAATTTATACAGGATAGCCTGTATAAATAACGGTTGAATGAATGAATGAAAAAATCAATAATAAAACAGTGAAGAGGCACAACAAGCTTTTAATCAATAAGAAACGTAGATACATAACCAGACGCTAAAATAAGTACTTACACGTTTTACCTCTTATGTGTATTTACAATTATGCCATGCACATAAACAAAAAATAACATTTTTTTTAAAGGTATTGTGACAATATGCTAAAACATAGACATTTTAGAAAGAGGAGCTACTCAGCTTTGATTTTTTGTACACGGATGCTTCGAATAATTAATATAGAAAAGTATTTTTTAATAAACGTAACTCTGCAGTGCGTCGCAGTTTTCGGGTGGAGAAAGGAGGGGTCAAACACTGACGCATTTTTATGACGCAATGTTTTGAACGCACATTGTAAATAACAATGGCAGAGAATATTGAAACTGAGAGATTTGTCTTCAGTTTGAGAAGCCAAAGTTAGTTCGAGTGATGAACAAGAAACTGCTGGTTATAATGTAGGTCTGCAGCCTTATTTATTTGAGCCTTACCATTCAGGGAGCGAGGGGGACTTGTTTTGTCCATTCTTGACAAAGTTTTTAATCTTTTGGGAAAGTGAAAGAGCTCACTTGTTCACTGGCGATATTAGAACACCCAAATGCGACACAACGTACCGGCATTTTTCAAGTTATACGGAAAAAAAATAGGCGATCTTGAAGACAATGAAACTGCGTTCTGATAGCAGCCGCGGACTGAACTTCATGTTCCTACATCACATGACGTCGCACGCGCAAGTTGCCGGATTTCCCGTGACGAAACACGGCGCCAAGTTTAAAATCACTTTGAAACAAATATTCATTGATTTATCATTTTGCTTGTAAAAACGAACATAGTTGAATGATACAATATGTTGTGCCACTTTATGCATAGTTCCAACATGCTGTCACAATACCTTTAAAAAGCAACTATAAAATAAAATGAATAATGTATAACCTCACTGGCTGTTCACCTTCAGCTACTTGAAAATAAAATCCATCCTTTGGTCTCTCTTTGTAAAATGGGCAATTGTGTTGTCAAACAGTTTGTCTTTAGATTTAAGCTCCAACAGAAGTCCTTTCTCTATGGACATCAGTGCCAAGGCCCCCAGTCGCTCCTGTCCAGTGGTGTTCCTGGCGTGCGTCTTGATGCGCTGCAGGGCAGAGAAAGACCGCTCCACGGATGAGGTGGACACTGGGATGGTCAACACCAAACAGCTGAGGAGATAAAGCTGCTGCATGCTCTCAATCAGCTCCTTCTGTGTGAGGAACTGAAGCAGGTCTGCTGGGCTCTTCCCCTCAAAGTTTGACATGTTGTACATGACAGTGAGCTCAGTGTTGAGCCTGGGGAGATCAAAGAAAAGTCCGTAGTTTTCCCGAAGACTTTCGAGCTCAGAGACAGGAAACGTCCTTCTGTGTGCTGGAAACTTCTTTGGGTCCAGGAGGGAAAGGAACAGGAGCCTTTCGTGATCTTTGAACCTGCTCCTGAGTTGTGTGAGGACATTATCCATGATCTCACTGTGCAGCTGCTGGTATGTGGTGCGCACATCTCCGTGTGCCCTGCGCTTGCTGGGTGGCCCGACTGCACTCACAGTCTTCTCATAGATGGAGTCAAACTGACCCTTTTCACTTTCTGTGGTGGCACAAACGTCACTGATGCTGGACAAACAAAACTGCATGCTAAACTCTTGATTTTGCAGAATGCTGAACGGCACGTCCAAATACGCAAAAACAGAGTTGAACGTGGCGAGCAGGAAGCAAAACTCAAAGCTCGTCAGCAGCGTTGTATACGCGTCTGCACAACGAACTGCATCTTCGTCAAAATCATTGTGATGGTCCACAACAAACTCAAAGAGCTCCAGGAGCTCCTCTCTCCGCTCATAAACAGTGCAGACCAGCCGTGAAGAAAAGTTCCACCGCGTTAGAGCCGTGCTCGATAGTCTTCCATGACATTTCTCATCCAGCAGTTTTGCGCGTTTTGGTGATTTACTAAAAAAATCGGCCAGGCCACGTAGATGAGAGAAGAAGATCTTGCATTCTCTGATTTGAGCAGTTCCTTGTGACACGACGAGATTCAAAGAGTGGGAATGGCAGTGAATAAAAAGAGCTTGAGGAATTTTTTCTTTAATTTTGTCTTGGACTAAATTAAGACCAGAGGCCATGACTGCGGCTCCATCATAACACTGAGCCACTACTTTCTCCGTGCATTCGCATTCATCTAAAAACTGCAGAATTTGTGCAGCCGCCGCCTCGGCTTGCTTGTGTCCGGTCACGTCCTCAAACTTAAAAAACCTCTCCTTCACACTGCCGTCAGAAACATAGCGCAGAACGTAAGAAGTATGCGCAACATAGGTGACGTCGGTTGTCTCGTCCACCATCACAGAAACGAATGGTGCTTTCTTCAGCTCGTCCTTCATGGCCTCTGTCATGACGTCTGCTACTGACTCTATCAGGTCGTTTTGAAACTTACTTGAAGCTCCAGCGAACATAGTAGCAGTGTCCAGATGAGAGCGGAGAGGGGTGTCGTATTCAGACAGAAAATCTAGCAGCTCCAAGTAATTCCCTTTGTTCCGAGTATCCTTGCCCCCATCACGTCCTCTGAACGGAAGCTCTTGCTTGCCCAGAAACACGACAACGTTGATGACACGCTTCAGCATCTCCCTGTTCTGCGCGACTTTCTGGTTGTGCGCCAAAATCTGGTTACGGCGCTGCGCATCCGGCTGAAGATCAACTCTGGTGTCCCTGAAAGTTTTCAAGTTCACCGTGGCTTGCAGATGTGCCACGGAATTTTGGTGCCGCTGAGCGGACTTCGTCAGGTTAGTCAGGCTATCAAACCCAGCACTAGCCCAGGTGGATGATTTGTCATAAGTGAAGAGAAGGCAAGTCCAACAGTACAGCTTGTTCGTTTTCCGACAGCCTGTCATCCACGAGTACCGTTGATAATTCTCGGATTTAAAATGCCTTACATAACCTTTAGCTTTCTCCGTTAATTCTAGTGCTGGAGTTGGTCTTCCTTTTTGAATAATATTAATTTTTTCAACAAAAGACCGTCTTGAAAAAGGCGTTCCTATCAAGCTAGCCACATCGTCCTCATCAGCTATAGTTGAATTCACATTGAGCTGATCTCCCCTCCGATTGGTCCGCAGTGCCTCCTCTTCCTTTTTTATGTGGAGATGTTCTGGGTCCTGCTGGTCCACATCAGAACTCTGTTCTTCAGAAGCTTCTTCTTTAATCAGCATTGACTTCTGAACATCTGCAGGAACCACTGGAACACATGCACAGTACAGTATGAAGGACAGCAGCTTTAGAGTCACACATAAACTTTACAAAGGGTTTCTGAAGAAATCAGCTGATTTAAGTGAACGCTTTTTAATGTCTACTTAATGCAAATGTTTTAGACATGTGTTTGGTTATTGACAGTAAATGCATCAGCTGTACAAGTTGTTTTGAATGGCATTTCCGTTAGCATTAACAGTGAGTGCATGAACTAATACGTATTTATTTTGCTTTGATTTACAGAAGACGAGGTCATTTGTTTACCTCCCAGCATTTTTTTCTTCTCTTATTTGTAACTTATAAAAGCGAGCATCGTGAAAATTAGAACGTGGAGCAGAACTAAGCTGAGTTGATTTTGAGTACAACACATTTAATGTGTGATGAATGTCTCACCTGTATGATTAAACCATGATAAATTTACTCAATTTAGTGAATCTCTCTGTTGTTAGCTAATTTTTTAAAACCGAACACAAAGCTGCTGTGTCATCATCGTGCACGATCATTAATTTAGTCATGCACTGAAGCGCTCAAATTATTGTACTTTAATTTTTTTATTTATTATTGATCATTCATTGTATACAGGACAAAATTATCGAACAAATACGATAATTATCATAAGTCTAGCAATGCTAAACTCACCTCCCGCACATTGGAGATAACACCCACTTTTAATTTAGTGGTCACTACTTTAAAATAATTGTGTGGCGTTTAAGGCTTCAATCAATCAATCAATCAATCAATCAATCAATCAATCACCTTTATTTTACCAGGTAGAGCCCGTTGAGATGGAGATCTCTTTTACAAGGGTGACCTGGTTAAGTGGTCAGCAGCACACGTCACATGGTAATTGACAATAAGCATTTACATTTATCAAAAGAAAAAAGAAAACTACAATCACAATAAATAGATGTTGACAGTTCAAAACCATCAGGATAAGACATTATAGTACAGTATATACAAAAACTTTCAGTTATGGAGTGTTTTACAGTACAGCAAAATTAGAAAATATTCAAATAGTTTGTGAAAAAACTCTAAAATCATGTTTCAGGTTGTGACCTTTCATCTGTTAGCAAGCTCGGCTACAAACAGAGTTACACATGGTCATTTAGCTAAACCCATTAGCTACTAGAAAACTACTACTAAACTGTAACATAATCACATAAAGAATAAAAAGATACAAACCTATTATATGAATTTGCTTGCTGGGACTGAAAACCGTATTTAAGATTTGGCTTCCTCCAGTTTTCTCCTGTTCAAGAGCAACTCTACTGTCAAAAACCGACATTTCTTCTTCCTCTGCATCCAGCTGCTGCTGGACCTCTCACATCTGTTAACTTTCGTTCATCAGTATTTACCTTCAACATTAACAGTAGTTACAGCTGAATAAAACTTAAATTAAAGCTCATTATTTGACCTGCAGCGCAGAGTGGGAAAGGTTTAACTCGTCGCTACAGAACAGAAATCTGAACGCAAGAATCTGATCAACTTCCGCTGCAAGAGAATCACTTCCGCTAGAGGCTGACCTTCAAAATAAGAGATCCCATGACATGCAGGAGGTGCACATGCAGATTAATACAGTATTGCCCATTTTACTGTTTTGTTTTATCACTCCATGCAATGAAAGAAAAACGACATGATTCCTAAAGACAATGAGGTCTGTCTCCTCCAGGCTCGACTACTGCAACTCCCTGTTTATTGGTATCCCTGGCAAAAACCTTCAGAAACTTCAATACATTCAAAACAGTGCAGCAAGGATTCTGTTGAGAGTTCGTAAATTTGAACATATTACACCCATTCTCCATAACCTCCATTGGCTTCCTGTCACCTACAGAATTCAGTACAAAACTGCTCTCATTACCCATCAATGCTTGCACGGCACTTCACCTGACTATCTAAAGGACATTCTTGCACCATATTCATCCACCCGGTCTCTACGATCACAGAACAGTAATTTCCTTCATATTCCTCGGACCAAATTGAGGACCATGGGAGACCGAGCATTCTGTGTGGCTGCCCCCCGCCTGTGGAACTCCCTCCCTGACGACCTGAGAGCTCCACAGTCACTGGTTGACTTTAAAAGCAGCATAAAGACCTTTCTTTTTAAGCAAGCCTATTCTGCCTCCACATGATTTTATCTTTGATCTTAGCTGATATCATTATTGATTTTACTTGATTTTATCACTTGTTTTATTTTATTTATTTTTTAAGCAAGCCTAATCTGCATCCACATGATTTTATCTTTGATCTTAGTCGATATTATTATTGATTTTATTTGATTTTATCACTTGTTTTATTTTGATCTTTGCTTTGTTACACTTTGTAGCACTTTGAGATTTTTATTAATGAAAAGTGCATTATAAATGGAATTCATTATTATTATTATTATTATTATTATTGTCAGAACATGACTGCATTGACTGCGAGTCAAATGAGATATAATGTTTAATCTAAATGTTCAGTACTTTACATCATTCTTACTTTGTACAACCTGAAACTGGAGGTTATGACCATAACCAATGTTCCCTGAGGGAGGGGAACGAGGTACAACACATGGGTATGGGGAATTACGCCCCCGCGCGTTCACTTGTGAAGTTTCTTTCATCACGCCTGTCAAGGCCAATGAGACTGCTGCATAAGCAGGAGGTCCCGCCCTCCTGCTATAAAACATGCAGCGTGTCTCATTTCCATAATCTGCAAGCACTTCGCTGAGCTTTTAAAGCATTGATGGGGCCAACTTGTGTTGTACCTCGTTCCCCTCCCCCAGGGAACATTGGTTATGATCATAACCTCCAGTTCCCTTTCGGTCCGTTCACTTCGGTACAACACATGGGTATGGGGACCTACCCTCACGCCTGACCTGATGATGTTGATCTTCTGTGTTGGGCCATCCTTTTGGCCAGTGGCTGTTTAGTTTCCCCGATATAAGACTGATCATAGCCCTCCAGACACTGAACAGCATACACAACATTACTCTGTTTGTGCCGGGGGACTGGATCTTTGGGATGAACGGGCAGCACGGTGGCACAACTGGTAGAGCTGCTGCCTCTCAGCGAGCAGGTCCCCAGTTCAAATCCCGGTCCGGGGGCCTTTCTGGGTGGAGTTTGCATGTTCTCTCTGTGCATGCGTGGGTTTTCTCCAGGTGCTCCGGTTTCCTCCCACAGTCCAAAAACATGCATGTTAGGCTGATTGGTAACTCTAAATTGACCCTGGGTGTGAGTGAGACAGGTCCCTCTTGTAAATGAGTCCCCGTGACTCAACGAGGCTAGCCTGTAGGGCTGGGCCATATCATATCGTTACCGGTAATACCGGTATAAAAAGCTTGCCCGGGCAAAAATCTTATATCATGATATGCTAATTTCATGACGTAATACGTCAGGGCGCCCCGCCCCTTAACACCCGAGCGCTTTAAACAACTGCGCACATCCCCTCCAACAGTCTGTACTGGTGTAAAACGCTAATTAGTTACTGCTAAAATGTTAAAAACAACGCGCGCGCGTCTCAGCTTCTCTCCCCCCCTGCTCTGCAGGCTAGACAGCTGTCCCCCCCCCCGCCCCGCTCCGCTCTGAGCAGCCGTGTCCTCGCTGTAAACTGTGTTACAAACACGCGCGGCTCCACAGTCACTCCTGTGATGTTTCTCTGCACGCTCAATAACCTTGCTGGTTTGTAGCAGACGTTGCTTTATTGTTTAAGCTGCACAAATACACTTAACAGACTGCATGATCCTCCACCGCTCCGTTCTCTGACTTTCTTTCACACCCGAACCTGCGCGCCTACGTCACGCTCTCACTCGCGGTGCGTTCACTGGCACTCTGTAATATACATGCACAACACTGCTGTATACATTACAACTCCATCAGAGACAGATCAGTTAAAAAAATGAATCAGAGGAATGACACAAACTTCATTTTATTTAGGCTAGTTGTTTTAGGAAACTACACCTGCACTTTAAAAATGATTGTTATTTAGATTGGAAAAAGTCTGCACAAAATATAGATAAAAAAACCACCACAAAAACTAAAGTGCAGGTGTAGTTTTACTTGGAGACTAAATACTTTACTAAATAAAGTAATTTCAGTAAAATTACTTGTTGTTTTTAAAAATTTTATATAATACTGCAAAGCAACATGTTAAGTTAATTTTGTCAAATAAATACATTTGATTTTTTTTTTAGGTTATATCACGAAATTTATCGTTATCGTGATAATACTCTGGAATATCATGATATAATTTTTGAGCCATATCGCCCACCCCTACTAGCCTGTATAAATAAAGGTTGAATGAATGAAAGACCAGTCTTTGCCGTAATGTATTTTGGGGTTTAAAAGCCACTGGGACGTTGTGTTTAGAAAATAAACATCTCAATGTCTCTGAAACTCCCGCAACATACGGAATGACCACTGGTCTGGGTTCCTTCTTTTCACCTGATGGCTGGCTGGAGTCCTGTTTGGGTTTCTTCTCTGCTTTCAGGAAAGCCCAGTTAGGATATCCACATTTCTCTAGAGCCTGTTTTGTGTGTGATTTCTCCTTCTGTCTGGCTCCTGAGTTAAGGCTCGGATATAGTTGCGCTTTGGTCCGCAAGCTGGAGCGCGCGTGCTGCGCGCGCACTGTGCCGTGCGGCTTCATGCGTTTATAGTGTAGCACGGCAGCGCATGGCAAAGTGCTGTTCTTTTACTGACCAGCAGGTGGCAGTACTCTCTAAAACCTGTGCATATGTTGCAAGAAAGGGTGTAGAAGAAGAAATCTACCGTAGAAGAAGAACTGTTTGAAATCACACAACAAAACAAATGGCTTTCTGCTCGCTCGGGGAATTTAATACTTTGTATCACATAAAAAACATTCCTCCATGCGTCGCGACGCCGTTTCCACGACCACAGCGGCGCAGACAGCTGCAGGCTCTGGCGTGAAGGCTGTCGGTGAGGTCCCTACCCGACCTGTCAATCAATTTGGTGCGCGCGCTAGGCTTGCGGAGCTTCAAAATCTGGGAGGTGCACGACCACGCGCGAAACCAACGCGCTGGCCAAAGCGCGGGGGCGGGGACTATGCGATTGCGTCACTTTTCGCGCGCGCACCCTCGCGCCCTATGCGACGCGTCAACTATATCCTAAGCTTTAGTGGGGACGCTGTCTGCTCTGTGGTACAGAGTCCTGATGACTCCTAACTTGTGCTCCAGAGGGTGATGGGAGTCAAACTGTAAATACTGGTCTGTGTGTGTGGGTTTGCGGTACACCTCAGTTTGCAAATTTCCTCTATCAGAAACTGAGACCTCACAGTCCAAGAAAGCCAACCTGCCATTTTTTACATCTTCTCGTGTGAACTTGATATATTTATCCACAGAGTTGATGTGATCAGTGAAATGTTGGACTTCCTGAGATTTAATTTTAACCCAGGTGTCGTCAACATACCTGAACCAATGACTTGGTGGTCTCCCTGAAAAGGATGTCAAAGCTCTCTTTTCTACCTCCTCCATGTACAGGTTGGCAACAATAGGAGAAACTGGAGACCCCATAGCACACCCATGTTTCTGCCTATAATATTGCTCCCCATATGTGAAGTAGGTTGACTGCAGGCACAGTTTCAAGAGTTGACACAGTTGTTCTGTGGAAAGTGTGGTCCTGCTGCTCAGAGTGGTGTCTGATTTTAACCTTAAACAGACCACCTCTACTGCTTCATCAACAGGAATGCACATAAGAGTGATGTGACATCAAAAGAGACCATTGTTTCATCATCTCCATGATGACATCCCTCACCTTATCCACAAAGTCCATGGTGTGCATGTGGTGTTCTGAGCTGCCAACTAAAGGGATGAGTACAGATGCCAGATATTTGGAAACATTGTAAGTGACCGAGTTAATCATGCTAACAATTGGTCTTAAAGGTACACCTTGTTTGTGGATTTTGGGTAAACCATACAGACTTGGCGTGGCCTCCCCTGGGTACAGTCTGTGGTACAGAATACTGTCAATAGCCTTGTCCTGCTTCAAAATTTTCAGGCAATCTATCAACTTCTTCTTGTAACCACTTCCTGGATCTCTTTTCAGCGGTTCATAAGTGGTTAAGTCACTAAGGAGTGACATAACTTTCTCATGATAGTCTTTCTGGTTCAAAATCACTGTGCACCTTCCTTTGTCTGCTGGGAGAATTATGATGTTTTTGTCCTTGCTAAGAGTGGTGAGTGCATCCCTCTCTTCTCTACTGATGTTGGAAGGTGGTGGTTTAGCATTACTGAGACAGGCTGAAACTTTGACTCTGAGTTGTTCTGCTTCAAAGTCTTTAAGTTAGTTGTTACGGATGGCTGACTCAGTGGCTGTGATCATCTCCACCAGTGGAACTCTACTTGGTGCCACTGAAAAGTTTCGACCCCTGGCAAGAATCTCTGTCTCCGGATGGGTGAGCTGTCTGTCAGATAAATTCTTCACCCACTTTTCTGTCTTTTATTTTCTAAACACAACTTCCCAGTGGCTTTTAAACCCCAAAATACATTACAGCAAGGACTTGTTCATCCCAAAGATCCAGTCCCGCGGCACAAACAGAGTAATATTGTGTATGTTGTTCAGTGTCAGGAGGGCTGTGATCAGTCTTATATCGGGGAAACTAAACAGCCACTGGCCAAAAGATGGCCCAGCACAGAAGATCAACATCATCAGGTCAGGACTCTGTGGTCTACACTCATCTCCAGGCCAGCGGTCACTCTTTCAGGGATGAAGATGTTCACATCCTTGATAGAGAGGAACGATGGTTTGAGAGAGGAGTAAAGGAGGCCATCTTTGTGAAAAGAAACCGTCCATCATTAAACAGGGGTGGAGGCCTCCGGGTTCAACTGTCCCCCTCTTACAATGCTGTTATTGCTAGTATCACTCAGCCCTCTGTGAATAGCAAACAACCATCAGGGTGCTAACGATCCATCGTTAGGCTGATGGTCCTCCTTGATCATGTGAGCAGCTGGTTTCGGCTGTCATCAGCCAACTGGTTGATCCACTGTGAGAGGGTGCTATTTATAAGACTGAGCTGAATACAGCTTCTCAGACTGAGGAAGTCTTTCGGACGAAAGACGAAATATTTTTTTTTGCTTTGGTTTGTTTTTTGAATGTCCAGAGGACCAGATTTAGCTTTTTTAGAGTTGTCTACCAGATTGAGCATGCATCAGGGTATTTG